>AWVX01020741.1:0-13512 GCA_000500245.1 Cronartium ribicola 11-2
AGAGTCTACTCCGTGCTTTCCATATGGGTATAAGCATATCCTATGTTTATATCCTTTTATTACAATATACATATGTACTATTTGAGTGTACATATGTGATTGTGTACATATGTAATTTGTTAGCTTATGGGTTATCATGGGTGTTTCCATGCTGTACCCAGGCTGACAATTTCTTATGTATTCCAGATTGCAACATGCCTATATGATTTTGGCTGGGGAATCTGTGAACCGTCTGTGTGACATGTCAAAGGCGGGTCTCCGATCTCTAACCCCAACTCCAACCCGGTATCGTTGGACAGTCAGACTTTCCCGGGGACAGACCCGGGGAGATGTGTACAGGTTGTATAGTGGCTGTGTGTACACCCGCTGTACACACAGCCACTACACAACCTGTACACGTTGGTTTTCATCATTCTTTTTGCCAGGTGAGCCAGGTTCACCACGACTGACTACACTTGTGAGCCGGACCTACCTGCCCGCGTCAGACCAGGAAGGGCATGAGGGGCTCTTGTATGTAACAGGGAGTACAATACAAGTCTCAAAGAGATAACGAGGAGGAGGACGAGGAGGAGATGCAAACCCCCTATGTGATCCCATGAAACAGCAAGTAAGTTGGCCGTAAAGATGGGTCGGACTGATTGTCAGTGATTAATGCTGATGGATGGGTTGCAAGTTTGAAAGGTGAAAAAAAACTCATCTGGAAGTACTCCTAGACCTGTATGGTGCCACATACACATATGTACTTACAGTGGCGCACCGGAAAAAAATCTATAAAAAAATGTTGTCCCCGGCTTTGGCCCCGGCCCCTGAAAAGTCGGCGTGTCCAACGCTCCCCTCCAAGGATCGAATGGCAGTGACACTCAAATCACTCACTCCCTTTCAATCTCTCATCCTCTTCCATTCCTCAAAAACACACCACATCTCAACTTTGACTTAAAAGTACAGTGAGATACTGTATACCCCATCTCTAGTCATCCTCTTAATCGTCAGCGATCTCATCGACGATATCAATATGGCCAAGATCGGTGCCTTACCGCCCGAGATCATTTTTCGAGTGGTAGAACATCTCATGTCTCAGTCTCATGTGTGCGGCCATCATCCTGCTGAAGAACTAGTTGATATCGGAACCCCTCCAATTGATCTTGGTCCTGGTCCTGGTCCCGGTCTTGTTCCTGTGGGTCCCGAAGTCTTTGCGGCTAGTCTCCTCCAATCCGCCTTTGGCTATTTCCACCACGTCGCCGCCCACGATCACGGGGCCGTGCCGAGCAATTTAAATCATCAGACCGGTACCCCGCCTAGCAATAGCCAATCAGACTCCGAATCCGATAGTACTCCTCAACATATCTCCACGCCTGTTCATAATTTCGTTTCATCCGAGCGAGCTACTGGTTCGAATGCTCGAGCCCCCAGCCTTCCAAGAAGCCCATTTGGCTTCGATTACAGTAAAATACAGCCTCGTACGACCAACGGCAGCGGTAGCGGACCTAATCCCGCACCCCCGGACAGAGATGATCCACCATCCAACTCGCCCAGCGCACCCGGCTTATGCGCAAATATGTTACTCAACAATAGTAAAAAATTCCGGGTGGCAGTGAGTGATGAGTTCCTACAGTATGCTTGATAATCAATGTGGTATACTCATTCAATGAGCTTTTCCAAATCGTTACCCCAATTCATTGAACTTTGTAGTGTGACCGCGTCACCTGGCCAGATGGTACGTGTCTCAATCAATAAAAACTTACGATGGCTGAACCTAATCTAAAGATTTCACATCTTTCTCAGGCCTTCCAAAAGATCCCCTGCTGCCCCTTACGCTGGTCAATCGAAGCTTTCAACAGTGTGCACAGGAACTGCTGTTCAAGCATGTAGGACTCGACGATCAGTGGCAAGCCCACCTCTTCTTACGAAGTTTGAAGAACTCCTGCATAAATTCACCTCTCATCCTGGATGACGTAGCAATGGAGAAGATATCCGTGGATGTGAAAGGAAAAGGACGAGCGTTGTCGGATGACAAAGTGGTTCAATCGCTCCGAGCTAGCCGCCGTCCTGGGAAACTGGGTGACTTAGTTCAATCCCTGCGTTTTTTTTGGAACGGACGCGTGTCTATGGGACGAGGAGGAGGTTCGTTGATTTGCGACATAATTTGCAATTGTCAGTGCCTCAAAAGCATTTCATTGTCAACTGTTTTCTTGCGACATTGTAAGGAACCATTGATGCAAGCCTTAGAAAGCCGAACTCAAATTAAGGACTTCGAAATTGGTAATGTCCCTCCCGAACATCAAAATTGCTTGATTTGGCGTTACGATGAGATCATCAAGAGGCTATTTACTAAGTGGGATTTATTAGAGAGCGCTATACTCGTTGGCATGTCAGGCAGTTCTCGAAAAGATATGAACAAGATCATCACTCGCTTGCCTACCTTCCGTTGTACGCTGACCGTTCTTGGCCTCACCTACCCCGATCTAGCCGGTCCCGAGATGGAAGTACTTCTTCGTGGTTCTCGAGACACACTTCAGGCCTTTCATCTCAAAATGCCTACTTCCAAGATTGATCGGCGTGAATTGTACCACGTCATGAAAGATTGTCTGGGTCCCAAACTTGAAGTCTTGACTCTAATCATCCGTGTAGACTGGTATCCGCTCAAGCCTAAAATAACTATCGGTAGTGGCGCTAGCTGCATTATCAGTGACCCTACAAAATCGCCTTTTATTATTGACACTTTACTTAAGGCTGGAGCTCTGAGTAATGTGAAGAATATGACACTAGTCGGGCCTTTAGCTAGTTCGCCTTTCTTACACGTGCTTCCAGATTCGATTGTCAAATTAGCTTGGGACGGATGCCCCAATATCCGACCCGCCTATCTCGGGAAATTCTTGTCTTCGTGGCGTAGCAGGACAATGAACTCTTCTGGAACCGGGTCCGATTCTCAGATGGGTGAGCGCGAGCGCGAGCTACCGAATTTGTCCTGCTGCTCTGTTGGCTCAGATGACATGCATTGTGAGTATTGTCCATATCACCCAGACCTTATTTCAGTCGCTTTGGAAGCGTCATTGACCTTAAACATGTTTCCATCATCAACAGGGACGTCTTCTGAACGTGCGGCTGTCAAGAAGGCTCTTGATGATCGGAATGCCTGTTTTCATGGCCGGCCAGAGCCGTCCATTTTCACCGCTGGCGGGTTCTTCGGACCACATGCTCATCACCACGACCACGACGACGAAGATGAGAACAGTCAAGAAGATTCCGATGAATCAGATCATTCAAACTCTTATGATGACGACAATGATGGCAATGACGACGACAATGATGATGATGATATCGATGACAGGGATCCCGATGCTATCAACGATGCGATATTGGAAGCGATGGGTGATGCTACCAGTAGCAATAATAACAATCCGTTTGGATTTCCGGCTGGTGGACCTTTTGCGTCCACAGTTTCCTTTCTCCCGCCTGGCTTGGACGGCACCGAACGAAGCCCTGGACTTAGAGGACCAGTAAGAGGTCACGGGCGCGCAGAATCGTCGACGAATGTGCGACCTAGGACATCGGATCCATATGCTGATGTCAACGGCCGTAATCGTTCAGGTCCTTTCCGGTTTGGTAGAGGCTCCGGTCCATCGCGTCATACCGCATCCACTTCACAAAACGCTAGCTCGAGTACTTCCAACGGGAGCAGAAGCCAACAACGCGCGACCCAACATTCCGGAAATGCAGCTAACGCCAACCGCAATCGTGGCAATAGACCAAATGCAAGCGCACGTCTTCCAAACGCACAAATCAATACCCCAAGCTCTTCATTGTCTTCGGGTCTCTTTGGGCCCGGCTTCAACTTTGGCAACATCTTTGACAAAAAATGAGGATTATGACCGCTATACTAAGACCGTAGCTATCAATCAACTCTCGCACAAAAGTTTGTTTTTGTCTGTGTGCGTGTTTGTGTTTGGTTGCGCCGGTTTCTGCATTTAAAGACTGGGCCATGTCATTATTTAAAAACGTTTTACCCGCTCTTGTTCTCATGACAATGACACGAATTATCCGAGAAACATCAATTTGGCTGCTTTTTTTATTGTGTTATGGCCTGCGTCGTGTATTCAATCTTAGTTTAACCATGTTACTCGAGTCTTTGCCTCTGCTTTTACTGTCGAGGCTACACGGTAGATTGGACAAGTGGGAGTACGGTGATCCAAAGTCTGTGAGCCGCCAGGTGAGCCATTTTTTTAGTTTTGTACGGTGCCTTTTTCATCAAGATCTGAATCGAGGCGTGCATGGAGAACTGAACCAGTGGTAGGCAAAGATACGTAGGGGTTGGGGGTCCAGTGTCAGGTGCATGCTGAAGGGTGTCAAGCTCGTATTGACGGCCTTCAAACCTGCATCTAATCTGTTGGGACCGAATATGCTGGTCGTGGAAGAAATTGTTAAATATTCGGTAAAACCATTAAATAACCAGGTACTAAATGAGTAAAAACTTGGCTCACCTGGCGGCTCATCGGGATTGGCTCACCACACTACCAATTGTCCGGTGCTCCCCGTCCGTTTCCTCTCACCTCGGAATCATCCCATGAGCTTTCTGTTTTGGGATTGTGCAGAGCAAGGTTTTGATGTTCGCCTGATTTGCTGAACCCCCAAATCGGGGCAGCGCACCCAAAGTTGGTGTTTAGCGCTGTACTGTAGATGGTCTTATGAGAACCTCTGGAACGTGTTGTTTATGCGGGCGACATCTGACTTTTCTTCAATCCAGTTCCCTATGATCAAATCCATGCAAATGAGCCTGGTCAAGACTCTTCTCCGTGTGAGACTAAGGTGAGTTCATGTTTTTGACGTGCTCTAACAAGCTTTACTTGTCAAGAAAAGGTCAAGCTTTTCCCTCGACTTCAAATCACAACGAAGCGTTGTGTTTTCGTCTTAAAGACTGAATACTTCGAAAAGCATTAGTAGGCAATGTATCCCGGACGTTTCCTCACATGATGAATTACCACGAAAAGCAACTTGTGATCTTATTGTGAGTCTTGAACCCTTACCCCGGACGTAAATACCGCGCCAAAGACATGTTCTATTCTTGCACAACTCCTTTTATCACACACTTTACTCAACTTCGATATCCGGTAAGCTACCTATAAAATACCGTTCCACATAAACATCTTACAAAATCCAAATTGTAAGCCAACTTGCAATCCGATTGGGACCACACCACTAACAGAGGAAACAGAATGTCTGCGATACAACCAGTGGGACTCAACTTGCCTCTCGATCCACTGCCGAACTAACCTCAAAGTATGTCCGGATATAAAATTATCAAGGTCATTGGTCGAGGTTATCGCCGACAAGTTTTTCTATCTCGTTCATATAAACTTCAATCACTCGTGGCTATTAAAAACATTTCCTAAAAATGGATTCAACAAATGATATCATTAAGGAACATGTACAAAATGAAATTGATATCTTAAAATCTTTAAAACATTTTTCCTTTTGTGCAGCGTTCCATTTTTCTTCCTTCAATAAAAAATATACCAGGCTGATACTTTAGTTTGTTCCCGGTGGGACGCTTGAGGATCTTCTCAAACGTGAAAAGTTTTGTTCGTTTCTTCCTCTCATTTTGTTTATAACAGAATCTGACTGCATCCTTTTAACATTTTCCTGATAGCGTCTGGATGAGATTCACGCCCAGTTTTATATGATGGAGTCAACTTTTGCATTGAACTATTTACATCACAATTCAATTTTCTTCGAAGACCTCAAATGCAAGAATGCAATGATTGACCGTGATGGTCACATCAAACAGATTGGCTTTGGTTCAGCACGAGTACTCCGTCTCTAGTCAGTTCCCAAGAACTCCAAGACTTTTTAACAGGTATCACTGTTCCTAATGTTTATAGTGAAGATTGGCATAGTCTTGGACCAACGCTCAATCAAATGTTGGGAAGGCCTTTCATACGGACAGGTAAGTGATATATATCAATTTGAATGGTCAAGGTTCGTATTTCTAAATTATTTTCTCTTCTCCATCTCTCATAGCTTACGACTTACCTGCTTCAGTCCTTGAAAGGTTAGGTATGACTAACAAAGCAAACAAAGCAATCAACAAGAGTTGCAGTGAGTCGATTCAAGCGCTACTCGAAGGACGGCGAGACAAAGCGCCGCTTACGATTAAAGATGTGGTTAGTCACGAGTGGCTGAATGGGATCGATTGGCTTAGTGTCGAGAGACGCGAATACTTACCCGTATACATCCCAGATGTTGAATCCTACCCAGAGACCACAATGTGCATATTTTGACAGTCTTGTTATATTACAGTAATGTTGAGCCGTGTAAGAATTTTGACCAACTGAACAAAATGGAAAATCCATAGGTCATGCTATTGTAGCACATGCTCACACTCAAAGTACTGCGCTGCGCGCATCATTCACTTGGACTTTTTGAGCATACTAGACCCAATCAACTATAGTCTACAGTTGCTTCAGGGATCATGTAGTGTTCTTGGCCACTACAGATATGTGTCACAGCTATATATGGGCTTCAGCAAATGAGGCCAGCTGGGAGAATTTTCATCATCCAATACCAGGCAATGTTTAGTTTGGGTATATTTTTCGGCTAAGACGGCAATATAGTTGGATCAGGACATCGTTAATTTGAATTGACTCATCGATACCTTTTGATATCTTAAATGAGCTTGTGTCAGTGGATTATTTACGTATTGTGCAACAGCTGGATGCGTAGCTCGCAGTGCATGTCAACTGGCTAATGCATCTTCGTCATCAGGTGATATGGAAATAAGTTTATAGGCTGTCTTCCCACGCATCAAAAGAATATGTCTTCCGGCCAGCAGGTTACTTTCGCTCACCACAACTTGATCGCTGAGAGACTGATGGTTCATGGTAATCGCTCCGCTCTGCCTTAGACTACGCGCCTCTCCTATACAACAAATTGCAACAATCGGTAAATGATTAATGCTTGATACTGTTGAGTACCTGTAATGGAGACATGTCCGAAAGTTCAGAGACTGACCTTTAGACTTGCACAAATTCGACGCCACCGCAAGACTTTCAATAGTAGACCCAATGACTTTGAAGGGTGGCAACTGCACATGATGAGGTGAACCTTTAAAAGCAAGTTTCAGGTGATCTTCCGAAGGTATTGGGAAATCTTTGTTGTCGGGGAACAGGAATGCCGTTGCCAACAACGCTTGTTCCAGTTCATCGCCTGATTTAGGGCACCAAGAACATTCAGATTCTGATTCAGCATTCATCGCACTAGTTGGTTCAAAGTCAGACTGAAGACGTACTCCCATGAACCAAAGAAATAATTTCGCGTGCAAGGAGCTTCTGTGGCTTACGCTGCTGCCTATCACCTTCTTTGTGTTCGTCCATGACGCGGTCGATCTCTTCAAGTGGTAAGAATGTAAGCATACGTAGGTATTTATGTATTTCACTATCAGGTGTGCGGAGGAATGCCTGACTCGCGAATACGTCAGTCGATGAAAAACAAGTCGTTATCTTGGGTACGATGACTGACCTGATACAAGTCGACAGGCGGGGTTAGACTGGATGACAGCCATAGAGCGTTCCCAGCACTTTTACCAAACTTTTCCCCTTTGGAATTCGTCAAGAGTGGTATTGTGACACCGTAGGTATTTGGTGATTCTGGCTCAGCAGTTTCGCGAAAACAGGGGATACATCCCTCTTTGAGTGTACCAATCTTCGTCATGATCTCAATCCCACTCATGATATTTCCGTATTGGTCACTACCACCGAGTTGAACAGTACACCCATGCCGAGACTGTAGGATGCTAAAGTCGTACGCTTGTAGTAACTGATACGTGAACTCGGTAAAAGAGATTCCTGCGCCAGATTCAAGTCGGTGTTTGACACTAAATAGATAATAACAGGCAGTCAGATATATTCACTTGTGCTTCACCACTGAGCTTGCAACTTTGTTTCAAGCATAAAAATCCCTACCTGTCTCTTGCAAGCATAGATGAGACTCTGGCTGTCTTGCCAGCAGAGCCCAAGAAGTCTAACAAGGTTAGGTCTGAAAGCCATTCCATGTTGTTTTTAATGCAGGGAGGCCAGAGCTGCAGCGATTCGGTGGCGTTGGAATCGGAAGTCTGCTTGAGTCGTGCCTGAGCATGCCTCAGGCCGGATGTCAATAATCTTTGGATTTGTTGTTGAAGCGCATTCAGATTTTCATCTACTACTTTTCGTGACAAGGTTGTCCGTTCTGAGCTGCGACCAGAAGGATCGCCCACTGCGCCAGTTCCACCGCCGAGCTAAAGATCCAAGATGGCTTTGCTCAGGAAAGGTGCAAGGGGATGTTTCCCAGGAAAACTGGTGCACTCTACCAAAACAATGGACTTGTGTCCATGGAGCGTAAAATGAAGAAGTCCAATGAGAGCCAGTAAGTTGCCGGCGTGTAAAGAACTTGCTGTCGGATCAATTCCTAAGTAAACTGTCCGCGACTGATCACGAAGATGTTGTCGGACCGCACGGCTTGAGTAGGAAGTGATTTCAGATCGAGAAAAGTGCTTCGAACAGCGTGTGGTAATGGGCCTTGACGGACCTAGTAACTTGAGCGATCAGCTGTCGGTCTTCCAAATCACCGATAACATCTCGGCCGGGTGCCTGTTGATGACTCGTTCGGAATTGTGGTCTGAAGAGTTTCCCCGAATGGCGTGACCCTCCGAGTTGGGCTTGTGCTGAAGATGTACGTTTTGTGGGTCCCTGAAATAGTCCCAGAACTTGGCGGATGGCGAGCCCCTTCATCAAGCGATCTCGACTCTCTCTCTCGGCCAGGCTTGGAATTCTTGTTAAAATTTGTGAGCAGCCAGAATCTCGGCGATGAGCGGACATTTTGACCACGACGGGACGCAAGATCCGGATCGAGAGCGTGCCCCGTTCGGGCAATCGGTAGCGAGTCGCGGGGCTGAAGTACACGAAGAGACGCGAACCGGCAGAGGCGTTGTCGAACCTTCTCCTTCAGATCAGCGGAATCGAGGTTTACTCAGTAACGTACTGCACTCTGCTTCCACTCGTCGTTATAAAGTAGGCGGTTCAATCAAACATCCACGGATCAAGATACTCTCAAGAACAATCGCACACACTTTTTCTGGGCATCGATATTCCCATTCCTTCACAAATCGATCCTGATTCACCTATTGGAGCATTCCGCATCATATAACCAACGATGGATGTTGATCAGCCTGTCGCCCTCTTCAATCGACCTTCCGAAGTCTCTCAGATATTAAGAGATCTTGCCAGAGTCTTCAGCGAATTCCTGGACGATGAGGTACGTTGTGCAGCAGCGATATGACACTTGCGCGTAGTATCTCTACTGATGTTACCGGGAACGATCTCCCTCTTTCCAGAATCGAAAGCCAAGCTATCGTGAACTCGTAAGGAAGATGCTCTCCAAAGGGGAACGTCGCTTGATCGTGAATGTCGATGACCTGCGAGATTACAACCGCGACTATTGTGATTTGTGGGTGAAATTGGTCTATAGGTTCTCGTGACCCACGATAACGAATTTGATTTCCTCCACATCAATTTCAATCTAGGCTTCTCAAGGACCCAATTCAGTATCTTACTGCATTCGAACTGGCGCTCACTGAACTTGTCCAATCAATGGAAGAGAATCGCACAAGCCAAAAGTTTTACATCGGTAAGCTAGCTTCCAGCACTAGGAGTGAAATTGCTCTGACAATGTTCGATTTGATCAGGCTTGCGGGGATCATTTGGTGATCATCTTGTCAATCCTCGCACCTTGCGGAGCCACATGATTGGCAAAATTATATCTTTAGAGGGTATTGTCACCAGATGTGAGTAGCTTACTTGCCATTGCGTTTTGTAGGGGATCGCTGATGTAGCTGTCCGCTTGATCTTTGCGAGTTAAGGTAGTCTTGTGCGTCCAAAAGTGATCAAGAGCGCGCATTACTGTCCTACAACAAATCAGTTCTACACACGTGAATATCGCGATCAACTCAGTAGCGGGACTGGAACCACGAGCAACGTATGTTCGGTCCAAATTTCTCATCCATCAGGTGATGATCAACACTGGGGTAGAAATTCACAGCCACTCGCTCGTATATAGTCACTCTACCCGCAAGAAGATCCAGATGGCAACCCTTTGGAAACCGAATACGGCCTCTCCACCTATATGGATCATCAGACAATCGCCATTCAAGAGATGCCTGAGCGTGCACCCGCCGGTCAATTGCCGCGCAGTGTCGAAGTCGTCATGGACGATGATTTGGTAGATCAGTGTAAACCGGGTGACCGAGTGCAAATAGTGGGCATGTATAGAAGTTTGGGTAACAAAGGAGCTGGCGGTGGGAGTGCCACCTTCAAGTACGCGATCGTTATATTGTCTTACAATGGGTTGCTATATATGTCGGGGCTGAATCATCTTTTTTTTTACAGGACCCTTATAGTAACCAATAATGTTGTTCTTCTGTCTTCAAAAGCCGGTGGAGGAATTGCACAAGCCCAGCTCACTGAAATGGACCTACGAAACATCAAAAAGGTCGCCAAACGACGAGGCGTTATTAAATTGTTGGCTGAATCCCTCGCACCCTCAATTTTCGGCCACGAACACATCAAGAAGGCGGTTCTGCTGCTACTTCTGGGTGGTATGGAGAAAAACTTGGCCAACGGAACTCATATCAGGGGTGATATCAACATGCTGATGGTAGGGGACCCTTCGACTGCCAAATCGCAGATGTTGCGATTTGTGCTTAATACTGCTCCTCTAGCTATCGCGACCACGGGCCGTGGTTCATCTGGAGTCGGTCTCACGGCTGCTGTGACCACTGACAAGGAAACGGGTGAAAGACGACTTGAGGCAGGGGCAATGGTTCTTGCGGATCGTGGAGTAGTCTGCATTGATGAATTTGACAAGATGTCCGATGTTGACCGAGTGGCAATTCACGAAGTCATGGAGCAGCAAACAGTCACTATAGCCAAAGCGGGAATTCACACGTCTCTTAACGCTCGTTGCTCTGTGATCGCCGCTGCTAATCCTATCTACGGTCAATACGATGTTCACAAGGATCCTCATCGGAATATCGCACTGCCGGATTCTTTATTATCGCGTTTTGACTTACTGTTCATTGTGACTGATGATACAGACGAGCAACGTGATCGACTTATTTCTGAACACGTGCTACGTATGCATCGTTATCTGCAACCCGGCGTCGAAGAAGGCACGCCAGCAGTCGACAGTCTGGAACAAAGCCTATCCGTTGGAGTCGGTGGTGATGTAAACGATCACGTAGCTGTGAAAGAAACTGTTGTTTTTGAAAAGTTCAACCCTCTGTTACATGCTGGAGTCACTGGGGACGATCAACGTCGCAAGGAAGTGTTGTCTATCGCTTTCGTAAAAAAATTCATCCAATACGCCAAAAACACATGTAAGCCAAGCCTTACGAAAGATGCGGCCGACTACATTGTCAACGCGTATTCGTCTTTACGCAATGACGACCTGCAATCCAATCAAAAGAGAGTAAGTGATTCGTGATGATGAGTCCCCGTGACCGTCATTTCCTGTCCTACAAACAAGCTACTGATATTGCGTGTTGTTAAGACTTCTCCTTTGACTGCGCGTACGTTGGAGACCCTTATTCGGTTGGCCACTGCACATGCCAAGGCGAGGCTATCCAATACTATCAGCGTCGCGGATGCCGAGGGTGCCGAAGCTATCCTGAGATTCGCCTTATTCAAGGAGGTCCTTAAAACCGCTCGAGCTACAAACACCAAACGGCGAAAAATAGATAAGACAAAATCATCCCAGGCCAACAGCGACGAGGAAGAGGAGGAAGATGCGGAAGGCAGCGAAGAGGAGCCCAGTGCCAACACCGACGATCAAACCCAACAGACGCGTACGCAAGCCACATCTCGTCACGGAACCCGTTCGCACACTGCGAAGGGCACCCGTGCTACTACTAGCTCTTTAGCAGACCAAACACAGAGTTTGTCTCAGCTTCGGCTTACTGGAGATGCTGATCAGAGCACGATGAATTTAGACACAGACGTCACTGGTACCCGTAATGATGAATCACAAGGCACGTCTTCTCTGGGCACCGATGCTCGACCCTCTTCATCAAACTTGGCTAGTACCGGTGCAACATCAACCGAAAGGTATCCCTCACACAACTTAACGCGTTCTAGAAATCCAGAATTTTTTACACATCACTGATTTTGATGTCCGAATGACCTTTCAGAGTCAAATTGTTCAAACGTCGAATGGGTGAAACATTCATGAAAACAGACGACGAAATGATTACTTTGAGTACCCTACTTTCCCTCGTAAATAGCGGCATGACAGAGACGGCGCTGTTTGCGTCGACAGAAGCTCAGGCAATCCTGGCAGTCATGCACGATGAGAATTCAATCATGTTCTCAGAAGACAGTAAGTCAATGGTCTTTACTTCTTATTTCAGCGCTTGGTGGATGATCACAATTAAACTGAATCAAATCTGATTCGGGACGTGTCAGTGATATACAAACTTTAACATGGCAATGTACGTCCGGGTCAAGATTGTATGATTTGTATTGGTCGAACTATAGTTCTTGGGAGTTTAGTGAATAGGATTTCAATCTGCACTGTGCGGTACCGATGTACGAATAAAATAAATAGGTCATAAAAAAATTGCATTATATATCTTGCATGACTCAAGAAGCGGGCCTTATTCCTTCTCATTGTTCATCTCTTCCCTGCTGAACTTGGGGGAGCACTTTGCTCTGAATCACTGCTTGTGTCAATCTCTTGGCACTTCTTGAGGTTTTGTCTGGAGCTATGTGTTTGAAGTTTTGTCTTCTCTGCTTGAAAATCAACAGTGACTGAGTCCACTGTGAAAGAAAGAAAAAAAAAAAACTTTCAGCTAAGCCAATTGGGGGAGGGCCTTATTGTATTCTTCCTGTGGATATTTTGGGTATAAATAATTGAAAGCATTTGCCTGAGGGTTTTTTTGACCTGTCCTTGAAGGTTAGGAAAAAGTGGTCATCATGTGTTATCTTCTTATTCACTACATCTTCTTTGTCATGAAAGTTTGGATTTATAAGGAAAATGCCAGCAGAAACAGGTTGAGCCCTTATATAGATGTGTGGACCACAATTATTACATCTGAACATAGATTGTGTCAACCTCTAAGATAGCTTTTAAACCAGCTCGCACTTGGATTGAGGAAGTTCACCCAATGTTTCATTGGGCGTTAAAAGAACAAGATGAATGATATGTCTTCAAGCTGCACAGTTTTGGTATCTGTGGGAATAGGGCATGGCATAGTTACGGAGACCGCGCTCATAGGGGGACCGCAACCCCTAAATTTCACTTCCTCATCCATTCTCACTCAACTTCTACTTCTACTTCACCTCACTACACCTCACTCAACTTAACTCAACCCTTCACCTCACTCACTACACGTACGTCCACTAACTTCATCACTCCCCACTCAATTCGACTCACTTCACTTTGTCACACCTCACCTCACTTCAAATCCACTACCAACACAACCTCACTTTG
>KI567421.1:0-13636 GCA_000500245.1 Cronartium ribicola 11-2
TTTCGCGGTATAGATCTGCGGGTCAAAGAGCCGGAGTCAAAGGTGGAATGACCCGCTGCTACATGATAGAGACACGATGAGAAGAGTTGTCTTGTTGGTATTTTTTATTTTTTTGTAAAATGTGGTGCTAAGTTTTCCTCAAGGTTTCATATGGGAGTCAAAAGCTAGATATTGGAAGACACCCATTGTCTTGCAAAACAACAACTTGCACTTCACACCAACCCATACTTTGGCTAAAGCACTCTGAAGAAAAATATGAAAATCAAATTCCTGGTTCGCTGCGTTTTAGAATGCTGCACATCAGTTTTTTTTTTCTTGCTAAAACTTTTTTAACCTGTCAGACGTTGTGAAATAACAAGTTGCTTCGAACACCTCTTATGAGTATGAGGAGTGTGAGTAGGGTCCACTATGCTCTCTGCGGTGAGGTGCTGACCTGGCACAATGGTTCAGCAAGTTCGTACCCAAATCCTCTACTATATATACATATTCGCCAGTGATGGGTTTGTCTCATCCATTGGGGTAAATTTCATGATTTCCTGATGGTGTTATTTCTAGCTTATGTTCCTCCGTTGTTATATTCCTCATTCCTCTGTATATTATTAATTCTTACCGCGTCGTGTATCTTTTCGCAATATTTCATGTTACTCTGTTGATTGAATATCGACAGACGTGATGGCAAAGAAACACTTGCACATATCAATCGGTGTGAAGGATGTGAGATGATTTTCTCATTTACATAGTGAAAGGATTCTGATCAAAAAAATTAAAAATTGATGACTCTTTAGCTCCTTGGAATATAAATCAATTTTTTTTTTTTGATTTTGAGATCCCCAACAGTTTTGTCAGAGGGTGGGTATCACATGATTGGCTTGATTCTTCTCCAAAAGACTCATATTGATGGTCTTGAGATACAATTCCTGGCCTGGAATTTGTGTCCTTTGTCCAAAGATTGGCCCAAGAACTGTGGTGCCCTTGTCTGTTTACATCTGTGTGAACTCTTAGGATAAGCTTAGGTTGAGTCCAGAGGTTTCTTTATGGGCAACCTCTCCCCCAACCAGGTTGATTGATGCCTGAGACACGGCATGCAAGGCAACCTCCTAACCCAGTCTTCCTCAGATTTTGCTATTTAAAAGAGTTCTTGTGTGGAATGCTGTTGAGCATCATGTCCAAGTTGATCTTGGTTCAGGAATTATGGCATTTGAGTCAAGGTGGTCAATTGTAAAATTGAAAGTGAAAACTAAATAAAATCCCTATGGAGTCCGCGCTCATCGGGGGACCGTAACCCATAAATTTTACTCAACTTCAATTTACACCTCACTACACCCATACAGTACACCTCACTCGACTTTGACTCAACCCTTCACTTCACTTCACCACAACCTCACTTCTGCTTTGACTCACCTCACTTCAACTCACCTCACTTTGACTCAACCTCACTACCAACACAACCTCACTTCATCACCATCATTCATTATTTGTCTAGTTTTCAGTATGTTTTCTTTTCATTTGAACTCTCCTCTCTTCTACGCTCACTTGTCTCAACTATGAGTACTTCAAAATACATTAGCAAGGGGAGAGTGCAAAAGAAAACATACTAAAGAACCATTGAGAAATTGATTAATATGATGGTGATGACACGTATTTCAACTTGAGGTGTGATGAGGTGAGGTGTCCGGTATATGGTGAGAAAAAACCCGTTGATTATGAAAAAAAAAAACATTTGACCAGTTTGAGCGTGAGTGAAATATGATGAATTAGAATGAAAATGATCAATTGAAGTGGTCAGCTATGGTATCAAAATGGGAAACAAGTGAGAAGGGGAGAATGCAAAAGAGGGTACCGCATAAAAAACCATTGACTGGTCGATAATATGATGATAATGACGGGTAGGTTTAATTGAGATGTGTCAAAGTGAGGGGAGTTGAAGTGAGGTGAGTCAAAGCAGAAGTGAGGTTGTGGTGAAGTGAAGTGAAGGGTTGAGTCAAAGTCGAGTGAGGTGTACTGTATGGGTGTAGTGAGGTGTAAATTGAAGTTGAGTAAAATTTATGGGTTACGGTCCCCCGATGAGTGCGGACTCCGTAATTGACTCGATTTGCCTTCGTCCGAGCGTGGCAGACTTTTTTTTTATACCTGTCAAAGGTATTTATTTAAATGTTTTAGTGTTGTTTTTTTCTTCCAAGCCTGACCTGGCCTGACATTTGGTTTTGATTTGTGTGCTTGTGTTTTCTTTCAGGCCTCCCATCGCTCCCTTATTGTTGAAGTTCAAATATAAAGAAGACCGTACACATTACCTTAGATTCCATTGAACTCAAGAAGACCGCAGTTTTTGGGTCTTGGTGATAAGTTGATTAAAGAAGCTGGTTTTTTTTGTTATTTCTTACAAGTCACAGCTTGTGGAGCAGACTGGTTTCTCAAGCAAATGAAATTTTGAACGCGTCCAGACGCTTCCTCGACTTCCGACCCAAATCTTCTGTATAACACTGTACATACAGTAGTTCATACTACAGTATCAAAAACAATAACAAAGTCAAAATAAATAACAAACAACTTGCCCCACATTTCGTATAGTCACACACGGACAGCATCGGACGTTTTGAAACCAAAACACAAAGAGTGGAAAAGAGTGTGAACATGGGGTTCAGATATAATGGACAAGTTTCCAGCGAGCGTTGATGGAATATATTAGTGAAATGTGTCATGATGATTATTGTGAGTGTTGTCATGGTTGAAAGGTGAAAAGGGCAAGAAAAGTGTAAATAAATAAATAAATCAAAATACTGTATCAATTTTCAACTTGATGTTTGTCACCATCTTCTTTCCCTCCGCTCAATCTTCTTTTTACTATATCTTATCTTACAACTCATCCATATAAGTATAACAGTACATAAATCACGAATAAAAGGAAAAGTCATACACAAAATCCATTGAGGTGCATTTATTGAGGATCATTAAGCGTGTGAATCAGAGAAGGAAAGACGTCAAGAGGATTAAGATCAAGGAAGGAAGACCAAAAAGACTATATTATACAGAATAGTGAAGCCACCAAAATATTATATCTACATATATCATCCAATCGAACGGAACCAGTAATACACTTTTCAAATTATCTCTCGAGTCTGAACATCTGATGACTTGTTTTCTATTTATGTTCATACAGTACTTCTTGGTCTCCATCAGCCTTGCAGGTTGGTCTCAGGTTGGTCTCAACCTTTGGTCAGCGGTGTTCAGCCTGACAATCGATCTCAAGCCTTACTTCTGTTATCTTCTGAAGATACTCTAGATTATATTCGCTCGCTTCCTTCTACATATTCCCAACCTCCTTTTTCTACATCAAATTCCGGGGCGTTGTAGTTTGTGAGAGACAAATAGATCCCGAAGGGAGGGAGGGCAAAATCTTACAGTATTACCACCAAACAAATCATCATTCGACCCAACTATTACATACACAGGGATCTCTTTGAGATCTCTCTTTCTCTTCATCTCCAGTATTTCTTTTTCCCCCTTCTCTCCTTACGTCGGTTTACTTTACCATTTTTTCGAATTTTAATCTTGATCCCGAAAAAAAAAAATCAAAAAATCGTCAACGGAACATAAGGAGGCTTGATCTAACGAATCAGGTTCAATTGGACTGTAAGTTGTTCAGTTTTATCGATCTTTCATTCGGTTTCACATTCCGGTTTTATCCTTTATCAGGGTGAGTATATGTAATACAAAATGATATAATATAATATGATGCAGTAGATTGCAAAAGATGAACTAAAACCCCGGGATGTATGCACTCCTTTACTTACATAGGATCGATTTTCTTAAAGTCAAATCGGTCATCAACGCCGCGCGCTCTCTCTCTCTTTCTCTCCCTCGGCAGTTTGTTGTTTATCTTTTTCCATCGTCCATCATCCATCGACCATAGTTCACAAATAACCCCACAGCCTCGGCACCGTCATTCGTCCGGTAGTTGGTGACCGGGAGAGGTGTTGGGGACTGTCACTCAATCGCTCTTCAAATCCAATTCAATTTAATCGATCGATCTCTGTCAGTTTAGGATACATACGAGAAGCGAGTGGGGTTCCCAAACGATATATTTAGCATGACTGGCAACCCGCGACGGGTACAACAACTTAGCCATCAATTTGAAAATAAGAAGAATCTTGATTCGATACCCAAACCGATATCTTACTCTTCTTCAATAAATTATTTAAGAAAACGGAAGCTAGTGATGTCCAACTCATTCGAATCTCAAAGTCCAATTGAAGAACCTAGAAAATTCAATAAAATTTTATGTCAGCCCAAGACAACCACTTCAATATCTCACTCGAATCTCTCACCCGAAGTCATAAATCCCACTATTTTACTCACACCAGCTTCAAATCCAACTACCTCTGGTTCAGTTTCACCTAATATCAATCAATCACCTAAACTATCTACTCATGAACTCAAACATTCGGCATCCGATCTTGACCCTACTTCACAAGAAACAACACTTACTCTTCAATATCGACCTCTTTCTCGTTCAGGTTCATATAAATCACTTAGGAACGTCACACCCCCCGCTCAATCAACTCAAGTACGAAAGATACCCTCAGTCAGAATGTCACCTGGTGTGAAAGCTATGCTCAACAATAGTCGATCAAACTCACTCAGTTCGGTTGATTCAGTTCACTCACCACGTCTCAATAGATTACCATCGGATGGTTCTAGTGCTAACCTCACTCAACCATCACCAGCTGGAAACCAATCTAGACTCTTCTCACCTCGTTCAGCAACTACCACAACGCAGACTAGCTTACCTCAAGATAGTTCTTCATCAGTCAGTAATCCTGAACAAGGTCAAACGATCCCTGGTTGGGTCCCAACTACGTCGCCACTTCGTAAACTCTCTCAGCGATCAAATCAGAGTAGTCTGTTTGGGATTAGAAACATGAGCTCAACCAATCAAGATCAACTTCATCCACGACCATCTACATCTACTGGTACATACCCTGAACTTTCTAGTACAGAAGAAGTCTATAATCTTGAACAACAACGAAAAGCACATTCTTCACTCCCACCAACAGATTACCCCGATTCTAGTGATAAGGATTTACCTTCCTTTAGTTATTGTAACGGGGATAAAGGGATCGAAGAATTGCTAGAAACACTTGGGTACAGCGCTGGGTTCAAATCCAAAGCCTCAACTGGTAGTCTCATGCGTTCTTCCTCTAGAGATGGTGAAGATCGGTGTTCTGGGAGGGATTGGTCTCAAGGTCGAGCGCCGGTGGTAATGCTTGATATCGAAGGGGATGAATTTACCATTCATGAACATTCTCTGAGTCCAGTTTCGTAAGTATTTCTTGAGGTAGTTGTCAATATGGATCTACTTATGCAACTTCCTTTGTCTTCTTTTTTTTTATCGCTGCCCTGACCGATCTCACGCGTTATCGTTTGAAAGAGAACGAACGGAACTCTCTACGATATCATCAAAAAAGAGTCAGAATCGGCAACGGTCTTTTGCGAACCCTCAAAATACACTCTCACAACGTTTTATATCCCAAAATGGCTTCCAATCTACAGCTCCACTCTGCCTCTCACCCAACAAACACCTCTCTCCGCCTACCTCTTCCTCTACAACTTCACCCAAGAGGCGTACAAGACCTGAGTCAGATCGACCAAACTCAAGTACAAGTGTTTCCCCTAATCAAGATTCAACACTTGGGCTCAATTTCACTGATCGAGCAAAGGTCTTTGGGGAAGCGAAATCGATTCGTCCGAGGGAATTCTCACACTTAAATAAATCTGCTTTGTCCAATGATATCCTTTCTCCTCCTACTCAATTATCTCATCTTTCTCCCGATGATCCACAAGCTGCTACGAGCAGGCCCTCGCTGCAGCGGATACCTAAAAAGGCCACGGCGTTGATTCAAATGTTTGAAGGTGGTACATCACCAGCTTCAAGCTCTTCACCTCAAAAATCCAAGCCTCCATCCTCCTGTCAGGCGTCAACTCCTGCGTTATCTCACCCTGCACCGATTAACCGGCTTCAATACCCAACCCTTACACATGTTCTATCCACGCCTTCTCAGCGATCGGCCTTTGAAGCTCTAGAAGCTTCAAGGAGAGCTCGCGCTGCTCGTCAACAGCGGCACTACGCATCAGGGTCAGCTGTTGACGATCTCCCAACTCACCCCACTCGAGCGACTTATGATGATGATCGAATACCGCAAAACGTTGCTCCTTCTTCGCCCGTGACATCTACACTTGGTAGTACGGTTGAATTTAGCGAGGCCGAGCAAGAGAGGATCAGGCTTAGGAATGAGAGGAGGGAAAGAGTAGCTCTAGCTGAAAAAGGACAACTCGCTCCACCTTCGCCTTCAAAAAACTTTAGAACGCCAATGTCTGAACAACATATTCATCACCGAAAATCAATTGCATCGTCAATTGCTACTACACTAAGTGATGTCCAAATCCTTCAACATGGATCAATCTGGTATCGAAACCCTCAAACACATGAGTGGAGAGAGACTAGGGGATTGTTAACAGCTGAAGCAGTTTATCTTATGAACGAGAATGGCGATGTCGATCCTAGTACAGGAGGTCAACCGATCGAGCTTAGTCTTAGGAATTGTACAGCGGTAGAGAGCGTTAGATCTAAAAGAGCTTATGGACCTGACTTTAGTGAACCACATCTCCATATCCTTAGGATCGCTTGGACTGAGTTTGATCATTCTACAAATGCTAGGGTCGAGCATGAGGAATTTTTGGGTTGTATCAGGGCTACCCAGCGTGCGGATTGGGTTGGTGCGATTTGGTAAGTCAAGTTGCTCCTCCTTCTCATCTGTTTTCTATGTTGTGGTCTTTTCGCTGACTTTTGTGACATAATCCATCAATCAGGCAAGCTGCACACGATTTGGGTGGGTTCATTGAGCAGCCTGACATTCCGTTAGCGGGCAAATCGACTTCTTCGCCTTCGGCAAGCCCAAGGCCTGATCCATCGACCGCTCAGAGCCTTTCGCAATCACCGAACGAGCCTGGACTATCCGCTAGTCCTCGATTAGATGCGGTGACGCTAGTAGACCGGGCGATGAGTGTAGCTGAAAGTTCACGTCGACCGTCTGCATCCTCTTCCTCTTTTCCTGCCCTTCCTCAAACCTATCCTGCTCAGCCTTCGTCATCTGTGCTTAGTAGTAGCGAGTCTGCTATGTCATCAGCGACGACTACGTTACAGAGCGAGCTGGATCGGGAGTTGAGTAAGGCCGCAGCAGGATCGAGCTCACATCCACAACCATCTACTAACCATCTATACTCGGAGGCTGCTAGTCAGATGCTTAGAGACGCCTTAGGAGAACTCAGGAACTCAGAACCTGGACCTCAGAATGACCTGATCGATCCTAACCTCGAGCGACAACCAAGTAGGGCTAAGTCCCCCGAACTAGATATCTTTGCGATGCTTGAGCGCATGAGCGTCCGAGGATCGATTCACAATCGCACTTCTCAGTTCTATGACGCTCCTCCACCAACACCGCCACCAGCAGCAGCAGCACTCCTGCAACGTCAGCGATCGCAAAACATGCATAACCCACAGCCTATCAGTCCAGCTGAGCAAGCTGATATCACAGCACTTGAGAATGATGCTAGCTCTTCTCATCACTCTTTACATACTATGAGGCCTACGTCAGCTGCTGGTGTACATGAGCGATTCCTTGACTCACCTAGGTCTTCGATTGCCATCTCTTCTAATCACGGAGATCATCATTCCACACATTCTACTCCTCGACATCCACGGTATACGCTTCAAGATCCTGGGACAACTCCCACCGGACGAGTCCTCAGTCGTGTTAACTCATCTACCCCATCTCAAGCTAATTTACCTACACCAACTGGACGTGGTGCATGGTCAGATATTGAAAGAAAATCAGCACAAACTGATAATAATGAAATTTCAGGTGCATTACCACGTAGAGCAGTACAACGAGATTTACAAAGGATATTGAAAACAATTGAAAGAAAAGATTCAAAATTAATAGATGAATCTAATTCATTAGGAAATTATTTAGATAATATTCAAACTCAATTAAAAAATGTAGCAGATAAATTAAAAGATCATGCACATGAGAAAGATGATGAAGCTAATGGAAATATTGGTGAAGAGCCTACTATTGCTGATAAAGTTGATTATATGCTCAGTTTGTAAGTTACTCATTTTTTCGATACTCACTCTTTTTTCTTCATCTTAATGTTCAGTGTTTTTATTAATTTTTCTTTACTGATGGTGTTTGGTTTTTGAGATACATAGGTGTAACATTTTGTTAGAGAGTCAACACAAGGTATCAGCTGCAGTAGAGAAGAACTTGAAAGCTCATGGAGTAAATGTAGATTCAAAGTCAATTCATACTCGGTCGATGAGGTCAACTACGAATACTAGTCGTCAATCAGCTTGCGAACCTGAACCTGAGCAAGACCAAGTACAAGTACAAGAACCTAAGCCTCTCTCGCCTTTGCCGGAAGCTAGTTTGGATGAAGATCAACGCTCCTCATTTAGTAGGATACCAGGATCACCTCCATTACCTGCTTTACCTACCGAAGAAGTCCCTGAACCTGTCCCTGAACCTGTACCAGTTGAAGTAGCAGTACAAGAAGCTGGACTGAGTAGGATTGAGAACCTTTTAGTCGCTTTACTTAGTCGAATGGATGAAGCTGCTGTAGTAAAACAACAACCTGAAGCTGAAGGATTAAACTTACCTCCACCTTTACCCGAGAAAGATGAACAGAGTGTAGTAGGAGAAGAAGAGCAGATCAGACGTGGGCCTTCGATGAGCTCGGGGATCAGGAGTAGTACTCTTGATTTAGACGCTGATGTAGCACTTTGGAAATCTAGTGGTAGAGCTGGACCCCGAGCTTGGCCAAGTTCTTGTAGTCAAGTATCTGAAGATAGAGCTAGCAGTAGGAGTAGTGAGACTAGACCTAAACCAGCTGGACAACGTGTTTATGCGCCTACAGAGACTGATAACTCTGATCAACAAAACTATCAAATGATTCCTGTGAGTGATTTTTTCTTTCTGATCTAAATTCAGTGATTGATAATTAGATTGATACGTTTTTTGATGTATTAATAAATTTTTCCTTTCTTACCAGGATTATAATCAAGCTTACGAAGCCGAAGATGCTGTGGCAAGAAGGATTGCGGATGAAAGGGCAAGAGCTGCAAGGAGGTTAGAAGGACTTTCGACACCTTATGGGATGAGTAGGAGTAGTGTTTATGGAGGTTTTGATCATCATCAACAACAACACCAGCATCAGGCTGTTGCTTCACCCAGTCAATCGGAAGCTCAGTTAGCGGATCGGAATGAGAAGAGTCATTGGTCAATAACTGTAAGGTCTTTTTATAACTTCTTAGTGGTGTTTTGGGATACTTATTTGGTTTGACTTATTTGATCTTGGGTAAAATCTTAGACACCTTCACCTGATTTAGATGTGAGTGATCAATGGAATAATTGAGCTAAGCTAGACCACATAAAAAAAGACAAGGAGGCTAAAGTTTGATGCGTACATTTTTTTATACGTCTCTCGAGCAGATGCCAACTGAACCACCTCCACCACCGCCACCACCACCAAAAGATGAACAACCGCCACCAGAGGAGATCATCTTGTCTCCGCCACCACCTATGCCACCAATCCTTACCGCCAGCGAACGTGTTCAATCGCTTAGATCTTCACGAGCTAGCACTCGTCCTGCATCAGTGGTTTCTTCTACTCGGTCTAGACTACAACAACCTTTACCAGAAGCTCCTATCGAGAAATCCGAACAAGTACCACAAAATATAATGATGATGCCACCACCACAGCCAGCTATCTCGACTGATGAGATAAAGATGGTTTTTAAAGAAACATTAGAAGATGTAAGTGTGAGATTTGATAATCTTAACAATTCTGGATTAGTTAAGGCTACTAATATATATGTGTGTGTATGATTGTTTTGAAAATAGCATTCAAATCAGCAGGCACCGATGTTCGATGAGATGGTGAATTTATTGAGGACTCAAGATCAAGGTGAGCTTTCCGTTTGATGATTGTTACTATATTTAATTGTGATTTATCTCTAAAGAGCTAGCGTTTTGTTTTTCGTTCTTTTTCTTTTCTTAGTGAGTCAAGCAACGGTGATGAATCAGGCAGAGGTATCAAGGTATTTAACACAATTAAACTCACACCTCGAAGGAGTTTTACAAAAAAAATCGGAAGATGTAGAATTAATTACAGAGAGTGTTAAGAAGTTACAAGATCAATTAGGGATGTTAGTTGAACAATCCAATAGAATGGCTTTAGTTGGAGTTCAATCAGGTCAAGTAGAACAACCTATGCCTGATACTGATAGGGGATTGACCGATGGAGAGGGAGAGGGAGAAGGAGAAGGAGAGGAAGTACAACAAATTGAACCAGAACAATCTGAACAACAAGGAATTCATTTCGAGGTTGAAGAAGGTGTGGATGTGAATGTGAATATTGAGGTACCGGAGGAAGGTGGAGGAGGTATTAGGCAAAGTAAGTTAAGATAAGGAAAGAGACCAATTCATTTGATTGACTGACGATCGTCTTCCTTTTTCGTGGTGTTTAAGTGTCATCGATGACAAAGCGACCTTCAGCAGCGCATCGGATAGGTGGACCACGAGCACGTAAAATTAGTTTAGCGGGAAAAAGTCTACGAGGTCCTCGAATGCCTACAACTTTAGCCAATGTTGGAAAGTTATGGGGTGGACCAACGCCAGCAGCTGATCGAGCGGCTCGATGGGGAGGAGCAGCTGGTGGTGGAACTTTGAAGAGGGTACCGACGGGTAAGAGTGCGATGACGGTTGCAGGTGAACCTGTCAATGTAGAAGGAGCTTTAGCGGGGCTGAGTGGGGATGAGACGGCGGTTGAAGGCGGAGGAGGAGATGTTGATGAACGTACGGGTACAATTGCGATGGGGTCAGTTAATGTGTCTTAACTTGAGAGTAGCTGGGTTAATTTGGAAAACTGATTAAGCGTTTCTTTTTTTCCAAAACAGGGTGTCACATATCTTGAAGCTCTTGAGAGAGAATCAGACCAAAGAGGAAGAGCGGAGAAGACAAAAGGAGGTTGAGAAGGCTTCACAACCGAAGCCGACGATCTCGGATGAGATGGAACAGAGACGGGCGAAGATTGAAGAGCTACAGTTGAGACGAGAAGCGACTTTGGCTGAGGACAAAGCTAAGAGTTAGTTAGAGATAGTGAGGCATTGAATGCAAAGCTATCGTGCTGACGTAAAATATTTGTTTTGGGCGTTTAGATATGGAAGCCATTATGATGGGGATGAGGCAGCAAGCAGCCGAGCATGACAAACTATTGAAACAAATTGTGGAGGAGATGGGTAAACGTAAAGGACCGGAGTATGAAGAAGAAGAGCAACGGAGACGACATGAGGAAGCAATGGAAGGCGTTAATAGAGTGTTGACGACAGTGGAAAGTGGAGTGATGACTCATTTGGAGGAATTTAAAGCTCAAATGTTTGCGGAGGTGAGTCTAGTGTTTAACGTTTCTTTTCTTTCAATTTTTTTTTTTTTTTGAGGCGGTCAACAAGGAGTTTTGACGGATTGACATTTTTTACTTCTGTTTTGTTTTTTTACAGATGAAGCAAACGTTTGAGAAGGTGGGAGAGTTGAGGGATCAAAAACAACAGATCCAGTCGGATATTGCGGATATGTTGTGTTTTATGAGTAAAGTGAGAGGTGGAGGACCTGATGTAAGTCGCAAATGTTCCTTTGTTATTGAGAGATAGCGAATGTGAGCTCAGATGAACGATGTACATTTTTTTATAGCCCCGATGGCAATACCCACTTTCGGCCAGCAGTCTACCACCGGTGTCAGTGGCAGGCAGTGTGTCGGGAGGTGATCATGGGATGGCAACTGGTTATGCGCCCATCCCAGCACTATATCCGACCCCTCAAATGGATTACTCTGATCGAGCTGAACTCGGACCAGAGGTTGAGACGAAGAGTACGGCAGGCTTTGGGCCACGACCACCTGGTCGACGATAAAAATTACCAATCCCTTGAAGAATTCAAAGGGAAAAAAGAATAAGAAAAAAAAACTTGGTAAATAGATATTAAAAGAGATACGTCTCAAGTAGTTCAGTCTTTTTTGTGCTTGCTCGCATACTTCTCTTTTTTTTTTGTGGTAGTATTTTCTCTCTGGGACGTTGTCTTTTTTTTTCGTTTTTTTATGATTTTGCTTACGCATAGGTTTGTTGGCCTGATTAAATTTATGGGACAAGTGATACGAATTATACAGATATATATATCTATATATATATACCACTATTATATGCATTTGTTTATGCTTACATCCACATGCTCTTCATGCTCTTTCATAATACATCTGTTTTCATTTCTCTTTATCTCTAATGTTTTATAATGAGGGGTTGGAAGGGTCGGAATTGGGGCAGCTTTTAATTGTACTTCTCTCTCACTGTATGGTTTGGGTGGAATAGCCATTGGGTTTCGGCTTTAGGGGATGGATCTTGAAATGACATATATAGATGGAACTTCTTTCTGATTTTTCTGCTCATGATTAACGCCCATGGTCTACTTATAGGAGGCGGCTTGTGAGAAATCCATCAATGTGTAGTTTTTGTTGGGATTTGTTAATCCTAGTCGTGTTTGTCAAAACCAATGCGACACATGCTGGCTGGAAGTTGGGGGTTGGTGTCAGAAGTCTGGGCTTACTGGTTGTAGAAGGAGGAGCTTTTAGTGTGAAGCACGTCTCTTTCGCTGTCCTGTCTGTTGTGTTGTACATCTACCTCATTGGGTAGTGTTTGTATCACCTAGACTGAAAGAGGCGAAAGGGTGTCCTTTTTGGGACTGGCGGATTGTGTGTAGACAGGGAAGGGGTTTGTCTGGTGGTCCTCTTATACCGGGCTCTCCTTCTCCCTCTCCTGCTTCTTTTCCTCACCGAAAAGAATCAGTGAGTGTTTTCATCTACCTATCGTGTGGCTCATTTAAATCATCAAGCTAATTTTCTCTTTGTCACTATTTGTATCTTTTCTTTTTCACTCAGTTCTTGTAAGTTCTTCCTGTCCTTCTCTCACCTTCCCTATTCGGTCAGGTGTGGTTCGTGCTGTGTCCACTGTCTGGCTTTTGCCTGTTGGACGTGTCTGACCTGTTAGCCCACAGGATCTCTGGTTTTGTCCAACTCTCTTTGTAGATTTCTACAGTTTTTAATTCAACACCTTTAAACAAGAGTTGATCGGTTGAGGTAGTGCCAAGAAATATGACCATCGTATCATCTAGGCATCATCACCCCTTCAACTTTTCTAGCGCTTGGAGTCTGACAACAACAACAAAAATCCCTAATCTTTCTCTCACAGTCTTCAAGAAGTATTTAGGCATATAAGTCATCATAATAGCATGTACTGTATAGTCTCCTTTCTCAAGCCACTATTATGATTGGCGAATTGGCGCTCAATTCCTTACGCTAATACCTAATTACGAAGCTCCTCAAAAGTGATATACCTAAATGTGTAGTGGTAAGTGACAAAGAGCTATGTCGGGGTGTAATAATTTAATTTTTTTTTTTTTATTGACAGAAGGTTGCCCTCACATGTAAGTCAGGAAGTGATGGATGGATTTGATACTACATAGTGCAAAAAAAA
>AWVX01020993.1:0-12096 GCA_000500245.1 Cronartium ribicola 11-2
AAAAGTGAATCGGAGGACCTCCTCTGAAGAAGGAGGAGGTCAATACCAGCCCCTTTTTTGGGATATTAGTAAGTGGAAAGCTGGTGGGTAGAGAAATCAAAAAATCCCCTATTAGATTTCAAAACCTACCACGCCAAAAAACCAACATAACGCATAAGTCCCTCGTACCTCGGCGAGGACTAGTCCTCAAAAAATGCTGATGTACATTAGGGACTTAGCTAAGTTAGTACCTACACCCCTTTTCTTCCCTTTATTTTAGTGACTTTTTTGTTAACTTCTTTTGAAGTTGCTTTGAAACCCTTTACGGGTATATCCCCAAGATTTGACTTTGACTTTCTTCAGCCAAAGCCCGCAGAGCTGAGATTCTCATTTCACACCCCCCGCCTGCTCCCTAACCTAGACTCAACCGGTTTCACGGGGAGAAACAGGCAGTTGAAATTGGAGTGGAGGTATGAGAGACCCGAGATGCCTAACTTAGACTTGGAAGAGAATTTTTGACTGCTATAGCTTGAACACGCACCAGTGAGCAGCGCTGAAGTCCTATTTCATACCCCCCTACTATTCCCTAACCTAGACTCAACCGGTTTCACGGGGAAGACAGATGGTTGAAACTGGGGTAGAGTGATAAGATACTTGAGTTACACTATGCATCGTATGTAAACACAGAATTTGGAGTCAATGTTATTGCAAGGGAACCCTATTTGGGAGGGGGTCAGCTCTGATTTCTCTATCTCTTCTCGGACCTTGTCTCGTCGTTATCTTATGTCTTTCGACTGACCCTTCGCGGTTTTCGTCCTTATTGAAGTAACTTTTGAACAGTTTAAAACGTTTTGTATCATGAATAAAAGATGAAAGTAAAGGGAATACCCCCGGAGTGTCTAATAGTTTATCAACCCTCCACCAATTAACTTTTAATCCTTCTTTCCTGATTGCATCTCTAAACTTCTTTCTTTGACTTCTATATCTTTTGCAATATAATAGAAAATGTCTAGTATCCTCTAATTTATTACACGTTTCACAGTACGGAGATCCTACTATCTTCCTTTTAAAATAGGTGATCGTTAAGTGGACTATAACTTGCTCGTAGTTGAAAGATCGAAGCCGTTCCACCTTTTTCGAGAGATGATAACGCATTGGCTATGAATTTCGGATGGGTCGAGAATAGAGCGTTCCTTGGTTTGAAATTTTGAGTTTTGATGTGAAAAATTTGGCGCGTCCTTTGGAGTTTACTATTGAGGCTAATCGGGAGAAAAATCTGGTTAGTATCGTTTTGCACTGCTTCTCTTGCTAATTCATCTGCTTTCTCGTTTAATTCAATTCCCTCGTGTCCCGGGGACCAGTATAAATCTATCGGAGTATTAAAAGGTAGTTGAAGAATTATACCTCTGATTTGAATGCAGAGGTATTGTCCTGAGCTTGATTTCGGCGCCTCGTGTAAAAGTCGGATGGCTGCTTGGTTATCACAGAAAATTGCTAATCTTTCAACTAACCGGTATCTAGAGAGGAAAACTTCCGCCGCCATCTGGGCTGCCAGCTTAAGTCCTATAATTTCCGCTTCAAAATTGGTAATCACGTCGGGCGGACCTATCGAGATTGAACGAGACTGTGTTGCTGAGATTGCTGATGCTCCGCCACCCACTCCCGTGATATATGATCCATCTGTAAAAATTACTAAGCTCTTCCTCTCTTCCTCTTCCTTAACCTGGCTTTCAACCTTTTCTATAGCCTCTTTCCTTTTAATATCCATGTTATGTAACGAGCCTATCTCTCTTGTCCATGGAGGTAGGGAATGGGCAAAAACCGTTTCACAACCTGATTCTACCAAAGTTTTGAATCCTTGGAATCCAATCAAACCCTGAATTGGTCCTGGTTGTCTAGTTGACACTTGACTTAATTCGTATTCAATGAAGCATCTTGACGGGTGAGTATCAGGTGAAGATAATCTTTTTAAGAGAAAGTAGTGATCGAGTCTTGTTGCCGTTAAAGTGAATGAAGGGAGATAAACATCGTGTTTCATCATTTCCGTTGATGTATGCTTGAAAGCCCCCAATATAATTCTATTTGCTTCATTTTGAATGACATCTAACATTTTTGTTGCTTTAATTCTATTTCTTTCCGTGAGCCAGACAATACTCCCAAACAATATTCTTGGTCTAAGTACAGTTTTCACCAATTTTTTAACTTCTTTAGCAGACAAACCCGAATAACATTTATTAATTCTCCATAATCGAGCTAGTGTAAATTTCCCATTTTTCGTGACATGTCTAAGGTGACTATTAAATAAAAGTTTGGGGTCGAGCCAAATCCCTAGCCACCTGATCTCTTCTTTTGGCTTCAAGGTTTCCCCTCCAAATTCTAGTGTCGGCCATTCTCCACTTCGTTTGGTCGTGAAATGCATAAGTTGAGATTTCTTTTTATCAAAAATTGCACCATGCTTCGTCGCCCAGGCCAGGGAGTGATTTGCTCTCTCCTGGAGTTTTGATATGGCTGAGGGAAAAGATTTGGCTGCTACCAGGTGAACTACATCGTCAATAAAACCCAAGGATAGATTATCTGACCACGGTGAGGGGGAATCCATAGATAACAAGGAAGAATTATACAAGATGTATGAAATTACTGATAAAGGCGAACCCTGTGGGAGTCCATTATCTACATTAAAGCTATCAGATAGAAAATCTTGTAAGCAAAGGTTGGTTGTCCTCTCAGTAAGGAATCCCTGTGTGAGTTTAAGCAGGTAAGAGGGGCACTTTCGTTGATGAAGGATGAACCATAGTCGTTCACGGTGTACCGATGGATATGCTGATTTTACATCTAAAAATAGTCCTGAAACCATCTTGCCTTCCCTCCACTTTGCTTTTATCCACGAGATTAAGATCAATCCAGCGTCATCTGTGCTATGTTGTTTTCTTCCGCCCATGTGCCCTGGGGCGATTGCTCCTGATATTTCGCACCAGTATGTTAGTCGATTTGTAATAATTCTCCACAACACTTTACCCAAACAGCTAAGTAGCGCTATAGGTCGATACACGCTGGCCTCAGCATAATCATCCTTCCCTGTCGTCCTTATGATCATCGTGATTGCCAATCTCCAGGTATTGGGAAAATATCCTAATCGAAAGCAGGCATTGAAAAATTTGATGAGTGGGTCTCTGATAACTGGTAATGCTAATTTTAATGATTCATTTGTAATCAAGTCGTGTCCCTTCGCTTTCTTATCAGGGAGAGATAAGACTATGTTGGTGAACTCATGCTGTGAGATTGGTGGATATTCAAGGGTTGGTGAATGGGGCATCTGCCAACAGTTGAGAGGAATGTCGGATAAATCTGCTTCTACATGTGCAACTGATGTACCATAGAATAGTGTTGATGCTTGATCTTTCTTATCCGTTGCTATAGATCCGTCGTGTCGTCAGAGAGGGGCTATTTCCCCGGAGGAGCGTGGCTTAGTGTATCTAAAAGCTTTGAAAGTATTATTGCCCGTGCAAGATGCCAAGAATCCTTTCAAGTGGTTCTTTTTGGCTTGTAACACTTGCTCTCGGAATTTTTTTTTGCCACTCATTGTAGCAAGCATACGCCTCCGGTAATCTTGATCTGAACATCCATCTTCTCGCACGGTTTCGGCACTCTAGTATCGGATTAAGTTTCTCCGTGTCCCACCAAACCTTGTGATGTCTAAAGTTCGTTTTAACCTTTTTGCCTTGGGAATGGAACGCATCTATTATGGCGTTTGTAACAAGCACTATGCTAGCGTCGATATCATTCGTCGTGGAAAGGTCCGATAGGCTGAGGTTTAGGCTGTTTTCTATATGGGAGTGAAAAGCAGGAATTAGTAAGTTATCTATCTTCATTGAGATGTGGGAATTTAATTGAGGGAGAATGGAGAAGTTGAGGAAAGTAGCTACAGGGCAGTGGTCCGAGCCCCAGCTGTCTTGAAGGGTCTTGCATAGAACAACTTTATCAGCTAGGTTCCAGCTCGCCCAGACGAGATCAATCGTAGTTGGATTTGTACCCGTGGAAAACCGTGTTGGAATGCTTTTCTCTGACATCAACTTGAAGCCTTGAGATCCGAGAAGGGCTAACAACTCTTCTGGTAAATTATCTGTTCTAGCGTAACCCGGTGGAAAGGGAGTGGTGAAGATTGGAGTCTCCCATGAGTAGCGTCGGAAGGCGTCTATTGTGGTGCTTTTTTAGCCAGTGTTCGAGTGTCTTGAAACCACGCATCGAGCCTGGTGGATTATACCAAGAGATTATTCTAAATGATTGACGAGTTGATACCGAGTCCTTGAAGTCAATCACTAGGATGATGTCAGACTCGCTTGGTAGGAGGGAAATTTGAGTTGTGGGAATGAGTTTAGAGACGTAAATACAAGTTCGAGGTCTTTCCTCCCAAGAGGATGACGAAAAATCGAAAGCCCTATAACAGTTCCATGCTTCGTGATCCGGAAAAGAGAGGGTAAGTGGATTAAACCAAGGTTCTTGAAGGATTAAAACTGAATATTCTGTTTTGGTGAGTGCTTCATGGGTGACTTCGAATGCTTTGCGACAGTGGAAAAGTAAACTCAAAAAATTGCTAAGGTTGAGCGGAAGGTCATCTTGTTGTTCATGTTCATCGAAAGACAGAGAAGGAGGGGAGAGGGGCTGGTTATGGAATCTAGGGATTGAATCAATGATCATCATTCGCAATGTCTTTGTTCATTATTTGGAATTTCCTCTTACGGAGAGGGCAGTCTAAGCTTTTGGGGGAATGGGAAAATGGATCGTCTGTAGAGTCAAAAGTTACATTTGGATGCTTTTGCGTGATGAAACTAACATAGCGTGCACATGTTTTCCTGGTATCTTGTTTGTCACATTCTCGAGTGTTGTGATTGCCACCACAGGAGGCACCTTTGAAAGGTTCATTGCAAAAGGATTGAATATGTCCGATATTTAAGCATCTAAAACACATCGTAGGCGCTTGAGTATACTTCTTTCCCTTTAATCTGTTACAGTCTGCATGTATACCACCTCTTTCCATCATTTTTGCTAGTTCCTTCGATAACATGTTAATAACAATTGAACCATGCTTTTTCTTCGTCGTTGCCGGGTCGATTAACCAACGAGCTGAGTGAATCTCTTTGATTGGAATGCTATTTTGTTCGCTAATTTCTTTGATGAACTCGGGGCTTTCTACCTTCATATCAGCAGGGACATAGTTGAAGATGACCGGATATTTCGTTTGCGTCGTTTCAAAATCTTTTGTGAGCTATCGTCGACCAAACATGTTTGTTTTCTACTAACCAGCTTTTCATCATGCGATTGTCAGTGTTTATATGAACATCACCGGATTTAAGAAGGGTCGCACTTCTGACTCTAACTGGCTTTCCTTCTACCTTGGCCTGGAGTGAGATCAACGCCGCATTAATGGATTGAACAATCGCTTTACTAGGCATTCCTTTGAAGGGATCCTTATTGGGCGACTTGTGGATGATTAACGATGCAGATTTGAATAAATTGATTTCGGCGTTTGATGGTGGTTGGACGGGCATATTGGGCTGTTGGGATCGAGTTGACGATGTGCGAGCTACAGTCGACCACGCTATCGGTTTCGGTGGTAATGGGTGATTCTGGGGGGCGTTAACGGCTTGAGATGGCTGAATGGTCTTTTCTGCCTTCAGGGCACGGATTTCTTCCTTGAGATCCTTGATTGTCGCTAGTTCCGCTCTGAGTTCTTTGATTGTTGTCATGAACATTGACATCATTTCGAGCACATTTCACATAAGGAGGTCGTTCGATTGGGATCGTTGGGCTTCAATTGAATTGAGGAAACTCTCCAAGCTCCTACCGGCGTCGTTGATCGTGGCTGGGAAAAGTTCGGCATCAACCATCATTTCGGGCAAGGGTTCGTCCCTCCCCCTGTCTGGTGGGCAGGTATTCGGGGGCATAGAGCAGGAGGTAAGTTTTCGGAAGGGGTTGGGTATTAGGATGGATTGAAGATTGATAGAAAATTCGATCGGTTAAATTTATTAGCCGAGGGTGATGGTACATGGTGGTAAGAAGTTCGGTCGGATTATTTTGGCACCCACATGTCACATTCAAGCTCGGCCCCGCGTTTAGAAGCCGCGCAACCCCGGGGTCTGGGTAAATCTTAGGTAAGTCTGGGCATTCAAATTGAGTCAATGTTCAGAGTTACAATGGAATGGTACTGTGATAGCAAAAAGTTGGGTCTGACGTTGGTGATTATAGTGTCCAGGTAAGAGAAAGTCTTCAGGCTGTTGATGGAGATAGAAGGCTTCAGATGAGGTTCAAGATCACACAAAACTTGTGCATTGGAAATACCAGCCAGCACTGTGACCATCCAATATCCTCTCAATTACATCAGGGGGCCAGTGGATCAACTTGGCTAGGATTTGATTGATTGGTCATGATTCCCATCTGGAAACCTTGTTTCACTCCACCTACCTAGACCCTCAGGCTGATTTAATTTGGGTTGTGGGTTTTAATCAAACCTCAACACTTGATGCAAGCTAAACAGTACCGCTAACATATTTGGCTCAGAAGGAAAACTTCTGAGAAGTCCTGGGGGGCAGATTCCAAAGGAAATGATGACTGAGGGAATTATTCAAGGGAATCCTTGGCCCCAGTAAATCCCTTGGATCAATACCTCGGGTACAAATGTCCTTGGAGGAAATCTCCAAGGACTACTCAAAATTTTCTTCCAAGCCAAATAAACTGGCATTGCAGAAAGAGTTTGAACAAGAAGGCTCACTGTTTGAACTGTTTAAATTTGTATAAGTATTGAGGGTTGCAACCAAACTTGAGTGTTAGACCTTTTTTTTTTAGCTTGCATCAGCTTATGGGCTTTGACCAAATCTCACAAGTTCAGTTTGGATCAGGATTCGCTTCAGCTGCTGGTGGGTTATGCTGCATGATCACCATGGAAGCATCTGGAGACATCATGTGCAAATGTAAATCAACCTTTGCTATCTCACAGTGCCCAATCAGGACGCCCCTGACCCCAGGTAGGGGGAAAAAACGGGCACTGTGTCTGCTCACTTATGCAGTCAAGAGCAAATCCAATAGTCAAAGTTACAATGAAAAATAACGCAGCTTGATACAGTCAAATCTGCTCTTTTCCATACCAAAATATGATGAGCCTCATCTATGTGTTGAGACACAGTATAGATTAGGAGGATGACCAGTGGCCCCTGCCAATTAGAAATATGGACCAAATTTTTCTATGGGGTAGTTCAGAGTATGGTTTGATAGACATATGAGAAAGACCAGAGTTGACTGTATGTGTAACTCAAGTTATTTCTTTTGAAAGGGGTGATTTGTAGGTATATTTGTATAATCACATTACAAATGAATGATGGTACTCAAATTTAAAATTGAGATTCTGATGTCACCTTCAATAAGATTTGTTTCTCTGAAATTTCAACTTCACTTGAGATTTTTAATTTTTAATCTTTCGAAAAGGAACATAAATATATAGAGCTATCTCAAAAGACTCTCTATGATCATAAATTCCATACTGTTTCGTGGTGCAAATTTCTATCTATTGGTTCCATATATTGCATAAAGTATATATTCAATATTTGTTTGTGAGACTCCCCTTATCATTGTGACAGAAAGTTTACTTTACAAGTTTGTCATCTGTTTTTCTACTGCAAGGGGTACGAAAGACTCACATATCAGACTTTGATTCAGATTACTTTCATGCCTTTGGTTCACCCGCCGAGGGCTCACCTGGCTTCCTTCTCTCCCCAAGGGGAAAGAAATGACATAAAAAGGAGCTAGTGCTACTACTGAGGCAAATACTCGTACGTTTCGTGTGAGTCATCTGAGCTTGTAAAGAGATCTAAGAAACCTTTGCCAACATCAAAGCGCAACCAATAGAAAACAAAAGCTAAGTAACCATAAGTAAAATGAAAAGTACGATCGAAGACCAAAACTTGCGGGATCAAAAAACATACAAAAAAACGTAGGAAGCTAGCCTTGTTAATGAATTTTGCGAGAATTTTGTGTAGGGTTTATTCACGCACATAAAAATTTGAACGACTACCGAACAAAAATGGAAAATAGATCAAGAGTGCATATATTTATTTACAGCCAGCGTGAGAATGATTTGAGGTGATATGGAATGTTACCCGTCTCGGTCATTATGCAGGCTTAGCTTTAATAAAGCTAAATTCGAAGAACGAAAGAACCAAAAATGCATGTCAGCTCTCAGTTACTGGTCATCAGTCTGATATTTGTTAGAAGAGGAAGTGATCAAGAATTACCTGCTCCTAATCCACTTTCCGAGCCTTTCGAACCATCCGAGGAACCCCATGATAATCTTGATGTACCCAGTTTGGGTGTGGTATAAGGCCCTCATTGCCATATTGCGGTTTCTCAACTTTTCGCCTTCTAAGATTCTGAGTGCAACTCTGCCCACTCCCATCCGGTGCTGGAAGATTTCGAAAAGTGCTTTGAGCTCCATGGGACCTTGGACCCCCGGAATCTCACTCCGCTTCGAGAACCGCTCTTGAAGATATTGAAGCTGCTCGTCAGACATTTTTTCAATGGCTTCAGATCGTAAATCTGCTAGTAGCTGCCCGAGTTCGAGAACATGATCACCAGATAGTCCTTTGCTTAAAGCCAACAATCTCAGTTGGGATTCCTCTGCTTTGCTTAGCTTCTCACCGTCAGTGAGCTTCTTCACCACTTCATCTACACCCTCGAGAAGTTCTTTCATCATGCGCGTGTACTGTTTGGTCAATGGGTTCTTAGGGTCACCAAACTTGAGGCTGTCAATATACTCCCGACTTCCACTCGATAAGCCCCATCGTCCAGCCGAACCTTCGCCAACCTTCTTCTTGAGCGAATATAATCTCCTGATCTGGGTAGGCTGATTGAGGATATTCACAAGTTTCTCAATCTTTTCATTTTTTTGTTCGATAGTATATTCTTTCAAAAGTGAAGGATCTCCGAGAACTTCTCTGATTAGCACATAAGTTGGGAAGCTATGATCCTGTCCCATCGTATGAAGGGCGTTGTTTATCTCATCGAGACTCCACCAGATAAGTGACTCGGTACTAGTATCCTCTTTCGGCCGCTCGTTTTCTGCTTTGGCCCGTTTAAGACTGAAGACCATGTTCTCAAGTCGCTCGATCAATACATCCCCGTGTTCCTTTGTCGAGAACCAGTCGATCAACTGAGTTATAATTTCTGGTGTGGGTGCAAAGTGAGCTTTTTCCTTCCAAGCCTGGACGTTTGTCTCGTCTATCAATGAGTGAATTCCAGGTCGCGATAGCTGACTTTTGTAAAAGTCGAAATGATCGCCCTTGAAATCCCAACCTGGCAAAAGGTCGCCATATCCTTCCAGCTTATTCTTGGCCTCTGCAATGGCGTGAGCGTACGTTTCACCGGCGCAATCTCCGTGTCGTTTACATAGGACGTGGTGTTCTAAATTCCGAGATGTTGTTTGATCTACCATAAAATTGGGTTTGGCGGCCGACGTAACGTGTTCAGCTTCGTTTAAAGATTCGGTGAAATGCTCAGAGGCATCCGTAATGATAACACTTTTTCGAATTAATTTGGCGTGAGTCGAGGTTTTTGGGACTGAAACATATGCTGAAGTTTGTCCGATCTTACCTTGGGCGCTAAATAGGATCGTGAGGGGAATGAAAAAAAATGGAAAATATCCGCATTTGTGCACCATTTTTGTGGAACTTGATCACTGCTTGATGGAAGGGTCAGCGAAGGAAGAGGCGCCGCCAATGTTCAATTTATTTTGAATTTATTTTTTTTGCTTCAGAGAACTTTGGTTGCCTCAATTTGGTGGATGTAAAAGTTGAAAACGGGAACACCAGCGGGCCAACAGGGAGTATGACCAGGGAGGTATTCTGATCTATGAGGAACCTCAGTTCCCGTGCACCGTTTCGGGATCGTCTCCGATGTATCCCGGCAGACTTTGGTTTAATGGATATGCTTAGTGCTGGTCCAGATCTAGTAATACTGACAGTCGGTGTACGTTTTTTCCAACCAAAAGGAACCGCATACGGGTCACAAAACTTGACCTTGAAAGGTGATTGATACCTTCGGGGTCAACGGGTATGGTCGGATCATTAACCGCAGAGGTCAGCGCTTCCTTCCTTCCCCGTCGTTTCAGCACGTAGACCACCATCAACCACAACTGGCGACTCCAAGACAAGTATCACCCTAGCGCAACATGACTTACAGCGCATAAAACCCACAAGGCAGTTTTAGGAGCCCTGGTTCATCAACGTTCACGTCTCTCGTCACATGGTGTAGGAAATGCACTCATCACCCGCTTTACCTTCACAAAGTCCTTTCACTGCTTCAGAGGCCTGGGAGCGCAGCGAGCTCACTCGAGGCCAAATTTCAGACAGGTTTTGAGGCATAACTGGATGACTAAATCGTACGTATCTCTATCGTCACAACGGAACCCTCCGGTTCATATCCAAACTTTCCCATCAATTATAAACTTGGCGATCTTGGAACATGATCCATTTTCCGCACCAAAAGAAATGGTGCATACTGCTGAGCAGGCTAACAGCCGGGTATGTTTCGAGTTTGGGTTCTGAAAAACAAGTTTTCTTGAAAATTGCAACTTCGAGGTCGTTACTTATGTAATACTACATACAGTACTTTGCCAAGTGAGAAAACAAACCTAGTGCTAAACTCTGTATGGCTGTTTCGGAGAAGGTTATCGCATTAGGCCATGCGAGCTAAGGCTTCGCTGAAGTAAGCTGAGATTCATATACGAATGTGGTAGCTCAGTGCGATTACCTTCAAATCAGCTTACCCTTGATGATGGCAAATTGAAGCTGATTATGTATCATATAATCATGTGGAAACTGATTTCTGCCACGTTCATTATACCGTGGATATGGATGTATCTCCAAAGAAGGCAGCCAGAGCTGAAATTATTGTCAAGACATGAGGTGTCTTACTTATCCTAATTTAAGGGGTAGAAATGAAGATCAATGGCAATCTCTTCATGCCACCTTAGTTTTTCATATAGATTTTATTCATAGTTCACATTGAGGTACAAGTCTGAAAAAGGTGAGGATTGAACGTGAAGCACAAAGATGAATGAGGAAAATGTGATAAAGTGAGTCTAAGGATAAAAAAGACAGCCTGGGGTATCAGGTGTCAGCAAAGTAAAAGACTCGAATGGCAACATGTCGTGGTATATATAGTTTATAGTTTGTCAACGCCTTCAGGCTCGTCACGGTAAGATACTAGTGTGTAGTGTGGTGTGTAGTATAGTAGTGTAGTCAAATCATCTCAAGAATTGACCTCAAGACTCTCAGAACTCGCGAATAGACCTCAAGATTCACAAAAGTCTTAATCAAGAGTCAGAAGAAGAAAGAAGGAGAGGCTAATGGGAAAGAGTATTCGTACTTGAGTTATCGGGAACGAGCACTTGTGCTTGAGTTGGACTAAGCCTCCGTGCTTGCTCATGTGTTTCCGGGAATAAGACCTCCATGGTTCTTGAGCGTGTCTCGAGCGTGTCTGGAATAAGACCAATCCGTCTTGCAAATACGTTGTGGTTGTTTTTCTCTTATGTATAAAACTCTCTCTCTCTCTTCATATTTCTCTCTGTACTTTTACAACACTAAAACCTTCTCTCGTAGCATATTGGCCTTTTTATCTTTTTACTTCTCCATCTCTCCGATCCCTGCACTGTTTACGCAGGTACATTTCCGTGCTCTCCGTAGCTTTCCTCTGGCCTGTTGCCATCGAGTCTCTTACTGTACTGATGCCTGATAACCCCAGGTCTTTGCATCTCATTTTCTCTCACAACATGCCAGAGATGCTACAGTGAGCTAGAGAAATAGGTCCCTGCGCAAAACAGAGCAGGGATCGGAGAAATGAAGAGAAAACCAGAGATAAAACAGCAAGTATGCTACGGACAAAAACATTAATGTTGTAGAAATATTGTCAGCCCTCGAGCATTCACTACCAGTAAAAGACCATAAGGACTTCAATAATCTAATAAAGTAATAATATATATATATACATATTTATAACATATCCACTTCAACTTAGAGGTCTAGTCTCAAAGACCCATTAAAATATACATATGTAAAACCATAATAATAAATA
>AWVX01021036.1:0-12213 GCA_000500245.1 Cronartium ribicola 11-2
AAAAAAAAAAAAAGGACAATACAGATTAGATTTCATTATACATATAATATACAGCCCCAAATGTCAATGATATATATAAGTATGAATCACAAAGTAAGCATCTCAAAAATAGTACATAAATAGAAAATTACACAAAGGAAAAGTCAACAAAATGGATCAGATTGAATTAGAGTCACAAATTCCATTCGAGGATTCTTCCATAGTAGTCGAATTAATATTTGAAAGTCGCTGCTTGAACTATCCAGTATGTTGAATAGATTCGAGGTGAGTCTGAAGCGACGCAAGTGCGGAGAGATGAGGTGCCCAGTCTGGTTCCTCATTATTCGCTGGTCCAATACGGGAGCCCTCAGTTCGAGTTTTCAAAAGGAACACCACCTCTTCGAGTGCCTTACGCGCCTTGTTCACCGTCCATGGTATTCGAGCTGGCAGCTTCTTCTCCTTTGGTGGCTCCTCTGGCTCCTCGTCATCATCCTCCGCGTCCTGACTGTTACCCTGGATAAGCTCAAGGATTTCTTCTTCTGTTGGGATAGGCCCAGCTGATTTGACCGATGTGAGCTCAATCATAGGATTCAATAGTTCTTCGATATTCATACGTAAATATGGTTTACTTTCGTCTAAACGTTCACACCCCCCAAGCTGCTCCAACTGCCTTTCGGCTTCCTTTATCGCAAGCCAGAGATCATCGTCAACCAGCTCTGTTCCAAGATCAGGATCGAGACCAGTGAATTCTGGTTGAAGTTTAGAAATCGTCATCGTGTGTCGGCAACAGTTACGAATCGTCTCGGCTGTGACCAGATCCCATGATCGCTGAGCCATTTTCATGGCCTCTAATTGGTCGAACTCGTATACTTCCTTTGCCGTCCAGCTTGGATTCTCATCATAGCGACTCACGATGCGTTTGAGGTGATCGGCGCGGTAGTAGGCTTTGAAAGCGCGAATGATTCCCACCTCGAAAGGTTGTAGCGCGTGGTCAATCCCACGCGGAAAGGTGTAGATCTTGATGTTGGTCAAGGCCAGGAAGGCAATTGCAGAGGGATGAACGGAGAAGCTGTCGAGAAGTAGTAGCACAGATCGGTTCTGGTCCCGGAACGTAGCATCTAGCTTAGAGACCCAAGAGATAAAGACAATGCTCGTCATCCAAGCGGTCTTATTGTAATGGTAGTCAAACCCCAGCTCGGAGGCTGACTTGCGCCCAAACGCTCGAGGCTTTCTAGCAAAGCCAACCACGAGCGGTGGGAGCTTGTGGGTCCCTTCTACATTGCAGGCAAAGTGGTAGGTGATGCGCTTCTTGCACCCTTTCACACCTGATGTATCTTGAGATCCGAGCGTACGATTAGGGGGCATCCTATGTTGAGAGTTGAACAATTCAGCAAGAGGACACGCGAAAAGCTTACCGAAATATTTGGTGGTGAGATATTGGAAGACTGGGAGTCGTCGGCTTACTTGTAGGTGAGTCCAGTTTTTTGGGCAGTGTAGATGTCACAAAGTTCGTAGTCAGCAGTAAGCGCAAGGAGTTGCTCACGAACTTGAGCGGGCGTGGAGCCACTATTGCTCGGAGCTTGAAATTGAAAGATCCTATGTCGGCGTTTAAAGTTATAGAGCCAGCCACTCGAGCAGGCAGATGTCAAGTTGAGCAAGCTGCCGAACTTGATGGCTCGGTCACGTAAGATTGCGTCAGTCACTATATGATCACGCGTCTCAGCTTCCATCACCCAATGGAACAGAGCTTGTTCGAGTTCGGGATGGGCAGCCTTGCGTTGACGTTTTGAGGAACCGCCGTTGTATAGGACCTGCTTGTTAAAAAACTCTTCTTGCGCAAGCCATCGACTTAAGGAGGTTTGCTGGATCGAGAAATGTCGAGAGGTCTCAGTCTGTGTGGTTCTATGCTCTTTGTGCCATTGAATGACCTGCATCTTGAAATCTAAATCATGCACGTTTCGGGTGCAGGGTTTTTTGGAGGAATGGGGTGTTACTTGGTTTGATGGCGTCGCTTGCATCAAGCCTGGTGTAGCTTCATTTGAGTCTTCTCCTTGCGTAGAGGCTGGTGTGGGTGAAGTTGCAAAGGTCAGGCGGATTGGGTTCGGCGTCACCTGAATCGAGACTTTTGCTTGTACCGAGGCCTGTTCAATTGCGGCTTGCGCTGGAGTCGATGGTACGGGCGTGGAACCAGATGCCTGATTAGCCATCCTCTTTCGTTTGAGTTGGGATACAGGTGTTGCTTTGTGGTTGGATGGTACAGTGTCTGCTTGAAATCGTTTTTTTTTTGCAGACACGAGCAACGTTCACACATCTCCAAGTCAGTATCCAATTCCGCAAGGTCATTCAAGAATGATCACCAACCCTCGAGTGCGGCACAGAGCCGATCCAATTTGATTTTTAGTAATCTGTCGGCGTCTCCATTCCAAGTTGAATGTTTGCGTGCCATATTGAGATACGCAATCACGAGATCGATGCCCATTGGCCCTCGTCGAATATTCCGATCGACAGAGTCAATGGCAAAGACAGCGTCCATCTTGCGGTTCACTGGAAGCCACATGCCCTCAGCCGTTTCGGCCTTCGATAGGACTGGTATCTCATTAAAATGAGTATAGATGAGATCGGATGGGGACCCGAGTGGGATCGATGTAGCTGATTGGGAGAGTCGATGAATCTTGAGCAGAATGTTCGCCACAGGATCCATCATCAACAATTCCTAGCTTGGACTTTGAGGGGTGTCTGCACATTTCCCGACGACGGTGTCTCCCATCCAGGCCGAATCACAACAGCGCATCGCCACTATACGCATAACGCATAATATGCTTACAACAAAGCCTAGAATACCCTTCACTCATGGTCAAGTTACTTACTGTAGAAAAATGTTGGCGGAAGAAGTTGAGCTCGTTGTTGTAGTACTTATCATGATTGAGCTTCTCGGCCTCTATGAGGTTGCGGACCACGGTAAATCTAGCCGTGTTGCTGTTTCACTTCCCTCACCAGCAAGAAGGGAAAAAAGAAAACCCGCTTAACCCTCCAAATTAGATAAATTAAAAATTAAAAATTCCACACAAAGCACGAGTTTAACCAATCGCACTGTGGTGGTACATACCCTAAAATCATGACTGTGGTATGAGTGTGAAGGAAGATGGACCACCACCAACATATCTACATCACATCTGGGCATGCTACTCAACATAGCATGTCCAGATGTAATGCACTAGGTCATTTCCTCAAGGCAGAAACCTGGGAAAATGGCCAATAAAATCACATCCAGCCATGCTATGTTGAGTAGCATGGCTGTATGTGATGCAAATATGTTGGAGGTGGACATATAAATAGTTGGAGTTGGAATAGGATATGTAGCTTTGACATAGGGTCTAAGGGGTACTATTAAGAGTTATAGAATGGAAATAGAGATATCAGAATATTCCTGTCTCGGTATTAGGGGATTAAATAGGCTGTGTTTTTTTTTTTTTGATACAGGAAGAAAATAGGGTATAGGTATGAAATAAAGGATATTGGCACTATGAGTCAAGGATGATAGACTAGTAAATGGGAAAAGAGCTGTGTTAGAAGCTTGAAAATAGGGTCTTTGGATTGTGTTGAAATGTGTTTGAGAATATAGGGGCACTTTCCTTTGGTGGGACAAGAGGAAAGAGGCTGAAATGGTGGGAAATAGGTAGTTATGTGTGAATTTTTTATTTGTTTGTATGTGTATATCAATGTAATGCTGTGTATATGATACCATGAGCAAGTTGTAGTTGCTTGGTTTTCGTGCTTTGAGGTATTTGCAGGCTCACTTGCTGTATCATATAGAGTGGTTGTTTGTTATGGGAATCTTTTTAGAATAATTGTTGGTGAAAACCTTTTGATAAGCTTTCCCATTGTGAACAAAAAGGCATGGTTGGTCCCTATGTCTAATGCAAAGAGAGTGTTGGAATTGTTGTATGTGTCTAAAACCATTCTTTTTGTGAACAACTGTCTCTTAACCTGCCGAACTGAAACCAAATTCCATCAAAGTCTTGTTATGTTGAGAAATTGAGACCCGTTCTTCATTCTTTGTCTTTTGTCAAAGATCTCCCTCTCTAGCTTTGCCCATTGCATTTTATTTTTGGGTGTTTCACATTGCTATTGGTCAAAACCAAAATTTTAGTGGGGCCCCAAACACTTGGGGGGGTGCAATGGTTCAACTCCCATCCCTTGAACAGGTATGGGTTGATGACTGATGGTTACACTACTTTGAGGTGTGGACCAATCATTAGTTACACACACTTTGAGGTGTGGTACATGTGTTTTTGCTCTTGTGGGTATGGAGCTGAAGCTTGCCTTTATTCACCACTTCCGTGAGACAAAAATCCCCGTTGGATGTTTGGATTGGTTGGGTCAAAGGGGTACCTTTGCTTCAAAGTGTTAATATTCACAATGAAGCACGGATTTTGCCTGATACTCACATCGTCATTGTGAGGCGAAAACACCGAGTTGTTATTTTGTTCGGGACCAAGTTAAGATGGTTCGCTGGCTCATCCATCCGTCGGGAGCGGTGACTGTGAATCCCATTGTTCTAAAACCATGGCCATGCGTTCCAAAGCTATTCGGGAGGCCGAGGGGATTTGGGTATAGTCGAGGTCAATGTCATCGAACCTGCAGCGATACCCTCGGACCTCCTTTTTTTTGGTCGATCGCTACGCGTCCTTACGCGCCAGACCGACCTGGACTCAGAATCACGGCTTCGTTCGTACCTCTCTTGATGGCGACAGGTGGTATGCCATAGCGTCTGTCTGGTGATCGGAGCTGCGGTTCAGACTGCTGGCCCATAAATATGTATGCACATCGATAGCCCTGCGGCACTGCGCGATCGAGCCTTGTGAAAGGTCTGGGTAAGTCGTTGCATGGATTTACGTACTATACCTACCGCAGTCAAACAGGTTTATAAAATGCTCCATCTCTCTCTCGGTCAGCCCTTTTGCCTTCGCAAACATATTGGTACGACACATACATACATTTTTTCTAAACATGCCTGACTCCATTGACCCTCAAAAGTGAGCTTTTTTTTTTGTCTATTTTGGTCATGCGCGCGATGGCAATATAGTCTGATGGTGTTTCTCTCGGATGAAGAGCTCTTGGAACGCTTGCGACCTCCAAACTTGTCGGATCTTTGACACCGTTACCATCCTTTCCATCGCTCGGTGGAGCGCCAAACAACATTTATGGCGATCAAGTCAAACTCAGTGACCTTTTCTGGGGCTCCCGTGTCTACACCGAGGAGACAGAGAAGCGTTGAACGGAGCAGAGTTATCACACCTCTACAATGAGAGTTTTTTATTTTTTTATTGCGTAAGTTTCTTGCTGGCTAGGCTTTCAATTCCAAAATTGGGCGATATTCCTCAATGCTGTGTTATTCTTCCAACTGTCTTTCATCATGATCACCATCTCCATCAGTTACGGCCATTGGCTTGAGTCAAATATTTCTAGTAGATTCAAACAGAAAACCATGAGCGCATCGGAGGAAAAGCTGTTGAAGTTATCATTTGCTTGTTGGTATCATCAGCGCTGTTTTTTTGGGGGGGGGCAAGGAATCTTGAGTCTGCTCATGAATCTTGTATTGTGATTCCTAATCATCAAGAAAGACCAAAGAATCTTATGATTGTATTTATCATGATCAATACTTTTCTCTAAGCCCGACTCAATTCCACTTTTTACCATCCAACTAAGAAGTTTGTTGCGTAAAATCATGGATTCCCAATATCGCCATCCTATTTACTTTTCCGAGTTTTTTTTTTTTTGCAGCCCAAAAAACCTATTGACCACTTAGATCAATCTTTCTTGGAAATTTTCAGTCACTCTATCAAATAAGCTGTAGATATATGCCTTCCTTGATTAGATTTGCCAACTCATGTTACTGCTTGGATTGTGTTAACGTTTGAGGCTGATACAGTATATTATTAGCATCCAGGCTGTCCAGTTAGGTAAGAAATTTTGGTGGTTTTCCGGTCTTGCATGTACCTACGTATGGGGGGCACCACATGACTCTTGGCTCTCTTGAATACCCTATCCCCGACAGGTATAGTCCACTTGCTTGGGGTGCACACCAAATGGCAGGCATTAGTTTTCATGCCCTACTCAGTTTAATGTCTTCAAGCATTCCAGTATGCTTCCATGAAAATTTCTTGAATAGTCTTATGCTATTTATAAAGCTGCGGTTATAGTGTTCTACACACTGTCTGAGATAATAAGGTGAGCTTTAGTTTAAATGAATATGTTAAGCAACAGCTCTAGCAATATGTTTTTTCTCCCAACTGCACTTAGATTTATCCTGTTCAGGGTATAGAAGTGTGACAAGCTTTTTTGTGAGGAATCAAGACAAACGAAAGGAAGCCAAAGGTTCAATCCAACCTTACCTGTATATCACACGAGCTCTGCAGTCCACAAAAAAAAAAAAAAAAAACTCAATTTGGTGTCAGGTACTAATCCTGATCATCAAGTTTAACATTCCTTTGCCTGTTTTGCTCCACCTCAAAAACAAGGGTCCATCCTTAACTGTCTATATATATACAAATTCTGACCTACACATCTCATTAAACAACGAATTATAGTAAGAAAAAAAAAAGCGAGTGATTGACAAACTGCTAAGATTTTTTTTTTTTTGCGAGTTATATATATATATACACGAAAGACAGACATCCAGAAAAAAAAAACACAATAACCATTCATCAATTATTACTTGTTCGATTGCTAAGCTGATTAATATAATAATACTACTACGACGACTGCTCAAGATATTCGTTTTGTTCACAAGGAATAAGTAAGGGGCATAAATAATAAAAAAGGGAAATAGCATCTCTTCTGGCCAAACAGTTGCACTTGGAAAGTCAATATATATATATCAATCAGAACCAAGCAAATGTAAGTCTCGTCTCAAGTCGAGTCCTCCTTCATCGTTCTCCATCTCTTGATTTTCGACTGGAGTCCAAAACCGAAGATCAGTTTCTAGTTCAGATTCTGCTACGTCTGATCGAGGACGAATAGTTTCAGATTGATTTGTTTGAGGTACTTCTACTTCAGAATTTGATTGAGTCGTTTGGGTGTCTATTAATTGATCTCCCGTGACTTCTTCACCCACCCTCACACTCTTACTATCTTTCAAGTCTACATCCTTTTTATCCTTTGATTCTACATCCTTTGAGCCTATTCCCTCAGCATCATAAGCCGGTGGTTGACTTTCGATCCCTTGTTGTTCAGCATAAGCAGCTTCTACAAATTCAGCAAGTTCTCCTTCAAGACTAACGACTTCGGTTTCTTCTTCTTGAATAAAGACAGGTCTACCAACGGCCGCGTTCGCAAGTCTACCAGATGAAGAAGCATTTGATGGACTAGGTTGATGTGAAGAAGTGATCGGACCTGAGCCAGAGCCAGTTGATAATTGAAGGATAGGAGCGCTTCCAGAGCCACTTGAAGGATGTCGATGACCACTAGATGCATGACTATGGGCCAATGGAGCACTACCAGAAGCGCTCGAAGGATGGCGATGAGATCCAAAGAATCCTGATAGCACACCACTACCTGACGCACTCGAAGGATGTCGATGTCCACTAGACGGAATACTTTTATTCAATGGCGCACTACCAGAAGCGCTAGAAGGATGTCGATGACTATTACCCAAACCAGCCCCAGCCCCACTTCCTGATCTTGATCTAGAAGCACTAGAAGAATGTCGGTGTCTTGAAGAAGAATGACCACGTGATGGAGCAGGTACCGGTGAACAATAAGAAGCTATTAAAGCGCTTCTTCTTGCATGAGTACTTTCTGATCTACTTCGTTCGCTAAGTTCTGGAATCGCACTTAAACCTGTTAGGTGTGAGCTCGATTGAGTATGGTCTTGGTCTGCTGTCGGTGTTGGAACTGGTGGTGGTGATGAAGGCTGTTGGTGGTCTAGAGATTTTTCGTCATCGATGTCATTGTCGTTCATGAGTGCTTCTATCACACCTTCAGGTGATTCAGGGCATGTGAAAGAGGAAGGAGTTGAGCTTGATCTTCGATGGAAGATTATTAATTGGAGCGCTGCGCAAAACGGTCTATGGATGTGATTCAAACAGAGACATGATAAATCAGTCAGGAAGTAGAAGAGAGAGAGAGAGGGAAAAAAATAGAAGACTTACATGAGTAGCCAACTTGCGCCTATAAACACTCTTGTCGAGATCGGGGGCGCATGATTATGGCGAAGAACAAGAACCTGAATAGAAGACACGAGGCATTATTGAAATAAGCGCGTGTTATCACGTAAACAAAACGAAGTAAAGTCAAAAAACCAAGAAAGTAAAAAGACTCACAGGTGAATGAATTGAGTTATGATCAAACAATCTACGCCAACCAAGACTAAAACCTTTATTTTCATTAACGAGAAGATCAATACCAAAAAACAATCCAAAACAACCGACGCAAGCCGAAGAGATAGCGAGTGAAAGGTAAGATTTAGGAAAAGTTTTAAGTTGAAAACTTGTTGAACAAAAAGCTAAGAAACCGATGATGATCCAAGGTAGATAAACTCGTGTAGTTGCCAAACGATTATTGGAAAAGATTTCTATTGAAGATCCGATTACGATTGAAGCTTCGATAGCTAAAAGTGTAGCACCGATTAAGATTGATCTTCCAGGAAAAGTGAATGTGATAAGTGCACCAACAGTACCAGCGCCAAAGATGATAGTAATGAGAGCGATATTTTGATGCCAATGTGGTGAATTGAGACCAGTGAGACCATGTCTTCCTACAAAGTTGATGGTGAGAGTGTAAGCTAGAAAAGCGCTTGCCAAACCGAAAGCGTAGATTGAAGTGAGTCGAGGATGACTGATTGAGAATAGAGCCAAGGCGATGTTGATAAGCATTAAAGGAATTATAATGATCAAGATCAATGAACGTCGGTGTTGCCCGATTGTGAAGATTGAAGCTGAATAAAATGCTGATTTAAACCAAATTCCATCTTGTTCAAGTGCCATTCTGTTGTGATCGCAAATAAATAAGTTGATGGCTTGAGATGAAGATCCAAACTGAGTACAAGTTCTGAAATGTTCTTCTATGTGGCTAATTTGACTTATCGAAAAGTAAAGGAGGGGATAGGAAACACACACACACACAGAGAGAGAGAGAGAAAGAGAGGGGTGGGAAACACCACCACAGCTTATAAGGCACGCGTTCTCTCACTCTGATCAAAAAGTTCATCTTATATTATTTAAACTGATAGAATGAACTGCAACTTCATGCCGAAGAAGTTGCCGATTGACCACCGCTTGGCCTGTCCTCGATTCCATGGTGGCGTGAGTGGGCGTGACACCTGTATGATACACATATATTAAAACTGGTGATTTTCCTCAAGTTCAAGTCTGGAGGAGGAAGACTGCTGACGGGGACAAGGACTTGGATGATTAAGGCTCCATCACCGGTGGGATGCATACCATTCAAAAGTGTGGTCTTGGTGGCGAAGGACCAGCTAGACAGAAGAAGGGTGTAAGTATATATATAAATATATTGGAAGCAGGCTATTAAATAAGTATATCACCAGGTGGTAGATCACCCAAAACAAGCTTCTCCCTTCTATCACGAGGATGCAGAACGGAATGGATGTGTTGTACATATGTAATTAAGTAGCCATAACCGTAAAGTGGGTCTGACACTTAACCGCAGCGGGGTGTGCACTGTAATCCGGTATGTACGTCGGTACGGTACTCGTGGCACTCACTCACTTCCTTGCGGTCTACCTCCAACCCACTTTGCTCCTTCAGCACTCCATTTCCATTTCCGGCTGCTAGTCTTTGTTTTCTCGAATCAACCAAAACTTCATCATCATGCGTGCCGCAACTCTCCTCTCGTGGGTCTTGAGTGCCTTTGTGGCTTTCATTCTTCACACCGCTCTCCCAACGAGGGCGCTCAAAGGACCTCAAATCGTAGCTCAGTAAGTCATGAAACGTTTGGTGTTTCAAGACCCACAAGCACTTATGTTCCAGTGTAACAGGGTCTACTTTGAAATTGAGCATGGCGGCAAGGTAAGACACTCTTGATCATCGCTGATCGCTCCTTTGGAAATCCAATACCCGAAATCTAATCCAAACTGACATTCTACTGGTCATCCTTATGGTCATGCCTTATAGCCTTTGGGTCGGATCGTGATCGCGCTTTTTAAAGGGACACCCAAGACTAGCGAGAACTTCCGAGTGCTAGCCGTGGGCGATCAGGTTTCAGACTCTGGCGTCCCGCTCCGTTACAAGGGTTCCAAATTCCATCGAGTGATCAAAGGCTTTGTGAGTCGTGATGGTGCTCTGCTACTTGTTCCGGATTTTCGTTAAATTCTGATCAACTTTGCTCTGTACATGTTCCTTGCGCTGATTTTCAGATGGCCCAAGGCGGTGGTGAGTCCATTTTGACGAGTGCTTTTGTCGTTCAGAGGATCTGGTCGAATGAATGAATCCTTCTACTGTCGGTTTTCCATGAAATGTATAGACTTTACCAATGGTGATGGAACGGGAGGACTCTCGATCTACGGTGCAAAGTGAGCTCCGAGGTCTAGTCTAGTTATCATCACCTCAGTTCAGACTTGGAACTTGGCTCACGTCCGAGGTTGATCTGAAACAGGTTTAACGACGAGAACTTTAAGTACAAACACGAAGGCGCCGGTACACTCTCGATGGCCAACTCTGGCCCCAACACCAACGGTTCCCAGTAAGTTTCTCTTTCACCTGGATACCTCCTGTCTGCTTACTAACAATAACTTGCTCCAGGTTCTTTTTATGCACTGTCGTCACCTCTTGGCTTGATCAACGACATGTTGTGTTCGGCAAGGTGACCGAGGGCCTGGTGCGTCTAAGACCTTTATTGCGCCCCAGCGTTCGATCGAAGTGGCAGTTTCCTGAATGAGTTGCTCGTTTTATGGTGTTTAGGATGTCCTCTTCGCGATTGAAAACGTCAAGACTTCGAGTCGTGATGCACCCGTGGAGGATGTGGTCATTGTGGATAGTGGAGAAATTGTGCTTGAGAAGAAGGTCGATGACGATGGAAAAGAGGTGCCTCACCGTGTAGAACTATGATTACGTTCCTCTTTTCTCCTATCCTCCCCCCCTATATCCCTCCCATATTCAGCAACAAAAAAAGAGGAAGGCCGTCTTCACCCAACAAGCAATTAACCAACCCAGTTGATCACGCATGTTCAGCTTATGTCATTTGTGACCTGTGCGAGTTTAAAAAGCGTGCCTTTATCTCCTCACTATGCATTGCTATCGCGAGAACCGCAACAAGATTGAGTCTTGTGTTGAATGAAGGGAGAGAGGCAGTCGAGCAGTATGGTTTGGATGAGTTCTGATTTCTCTGCTTTCCTTTTTTTCTCCCCCACCTGTTCTGTAACGTCTTGCCATCTTTGATTTTGGTTCGACCACTCGGCATCTCGATTTCTTTTTGTATTTGTGGCTATGTAACTGCATCATGTCTACCGCAGCTCGAGCAGGTCCAGCTTTCAAACCCTTCGCCGGTTTTCGTTCACGGTCAAGGAGCTGTTTCCGGTTTTTTCTTTTCTCGCGAGATAGATGCATTACGGAAATAGCTCGGAGTGTTTATCTCGCTGGCTGTATACTTCAAAAAAACTCATCCTTCCTCCACTTTACTGATTTAGTTTCCCCAACATCTTGTTTGTTCGTGTACTTTTTAAAATAGAACATCACTTTGTCACCAGTTTCACTTTGCTTTTTTTGTCTCTTGTGAAAATCAGGATAGTACACTTTCCTGATCCAACCCCGCTGATCTGGTTGTTACCTGATATTCTATTATGCCACTTCCTGTCTCAACAATCCCCTTGGTCCTTCTGTTTCCTCATGTGTCCCCTTCACACCTTTGCTTCTCTTGTACTCTGCTTGCAAGCCTCTACAGTACCTTTATATCGGAGATTATCAATGATAGAAAAAAAAAAAAAAAAACTGATCACCCCGCAATGAACCCACTGCCTTGTCATGAACTTCATTTCAGCCAAATATCATTCTTAAAAGAGAGCCCCTTGAACCTGATAGGTCACTTGCTGGATCATACAACTGGTTCGACCCCCAAATTCACCAAGATTGTCTGTCCGTTATAAGGTAACACCTAAGATCAACTCAATAATTACACTGAAGACAATATTTGACTGTACTGAACAACCAGCTTCATTTCGATCGATCGAACGTATGTATGTATCATCATCATTATGAGGCCTCCTTTTTTTTTTTT
>AWVX01021142.1:0-13256 GCA_000500245.1 Cronartium ribicola 11-2
GCAACCTGGTGAAGGATATGATAGGGGCCATAGGACCGACAAAGATGCATTGCGACAACACATCTGCAATACACGTAGCGACGGATAACTCATCGAACAAAAGAACAAGGCATACAGACCGAGAATTTTACTATATAAATGAGCAAGTTTACAAGGGGATGGTGACGCTACACTGGATAGATTCTAAAAGACAAAAGGCGGACATTCTAACTAAACCTTTAGGACCTCAACTACTGGAACAGGGGAGGAAAGCACTGCGGCTGGTTACAGGGGGGGGCGTAGTTTTTTTTTTCATTTTTTTGTTCTTGTGTGTTTTTTTTTGTATATTTGTTTGTGATTGTTTTTGGTGATGGGTGCCTTGTCGTGGGGGGGGTGTTGTGGCCCCAGGTCCGGGTCCACTCGGGGCACGACTACGGCACCAACGAGAACATATCTTGAGGGCTGAAGGAAGCGGAGGTTCCACAACATTCTCTTGTGTGTCCACCTCCATGCTTCCCAGTCCCAAACTTACCGCTACGTTACATCCCTAATAGGTCTGTATGCAGTTATAACATTCTCTTGTGTGTCCACCTCCATGCTTCCCAGTCCCGAACTTACCGCTACATTACATCCCTAATAGAATTAAAGTCGATCGGTTGTCGTTGGATGTCTTCCGAGGTACGTAAGAACTCAACAGAAATTAAACTGAATTGAAAAAAATTGAACAGTTGAGAGTAGTCTAAAAAAGTGTAAGGACTTCATGTCTCAAAGTCCTTCACTTAGTTCACTCGCGTATGTACTCACAAAAGACCCAGGAGTAGACTAGAACCAACTGTTCATTTCTAGCTCCAGTACGGGTCAGTCAGTAGAGAAACCAATGAGAACCAATGAGAAAACCAAGCCAACATCAGAAGAAATCCTCCACAAGATAACATGAATGAAGGGACACTCTCACCTAGCTCCAGTACGGGTCAGTGAGGGAAAGACCCAGGTGGAGCTAGGGACAACTAATTATAGGAGTTGTGTACTATGTACTAATGACAGTGTAATCCCATGTAAGGGAAAACCCATATGAGGGAAACCCTTACACCTATCTCTGTGAGTCATGAGTTTTTGAACTTCTGCTATATTGCTGTGCCCTATTTGGGACTGATCTCCCATTTTCATAAGATGGATTTTTAATGGTTGTCCTCATATGTGTTGGTCTTTCCACCACCAACATATTGCATAACATGCCATCATTCAATGTGAATATGATGGAAGTTTCCCCTTTGTGATGGTAACGCTGCCCCTCAAGGTAATTCTTCATATGCCGATTCTTCATCAGATGCCTCATTTGACTCTTCCTCTCTTGGAATTGTAGAATCTCTTTGACTTTCTTCCACACGAGTCATATTTTTCTGTAGCTCTTGTGATTTCCTTTTCACAGTATCACAGTGCCTTTGTTTGCTAGATATTATACTGCCTCATGTAAGTTCTACTTGGGCATTTCAATGATCCACCTTTTTCAATAAAATATTATTCTGAGCTACCGGTTTCCCTTCAAAATCAAAAAGACGTCATTAAATTTTATCAAGAGAAATTTCACCGCCAAACACATATGCTGTACACCAGCAGGTTGAGAAATATGTAAGGAGGACACCACAATATAATCAGAAAGAGCTAGAGTTGGTTTGAGAGAACCAACATCAATATGTGTGGAAGAATTCAAAAACAAATGAGAACCAGGTAAGAAATCGGGAGGTCCAATAGCTGTAGCAGTCTCATTGGTGGGACTTGTGCAGCTTATTCCTTTATTGGTACCTCTTCTCCCTTTCTCTTTTTGTTTACCTTTTTTCTCTGTTGTTGCCTTTTGTCTTACCATTTCCTCTTCTTTATCCTGAGATATCTTGGCCGCTGCTGCTCTGTTCATCTCTCCCACCTTGTTCATCTTTCCAGCATAATTTGGATTGATGTCCTTGGGGGACAGCATCTTCTTCATAGGTTGCCTGATTACTTGTGTGCTTGGGCCTGAGGAGGAGTTTGTTGCTGGAGAATCTGGGACTAGGTATGGCTTGCAGGTGAACCTGAGTGCTGCTTGAGGATGGTAGTTTACGTAGTTTTACCAGGAGGTTTATCATATAAGCCTTTGCCTTTTTTCGTAGGATAAGGAATATACGTAGTTCTCTTACTCACATCTGCTTTCAACTTGTTTGCAACCAAGGCACGTAAGTTCTTGCTTTCAACTTTTTAGCCGCCGCTCTCCAAAAATGTCATTTAGAGCTGGCTGAAGATAGCTGAAGCTCTCAGGCTCCATACGTAGACAACTCTCAGAGACTCTATTGGATTCATTGCCTCTCTGGTTCGAGATTCCGCAAGGTTGACTGACCAGCTGACCTGAAGCAGGAGGTAATTGTTCCTGCGTTCGATTTAGGCTTGCGACCCTATTTTACGATAATTGGTGGTTCGGTATTTCCTCTTCATCCCAGCTTTGTCGATCACCCAAGGCCTTGGTATCACTCTCATGAACAGGCCGGGATCAAGTAATCCAGTTCACAGTCAACTCAGTGTGCTCTCCTCCCTACTGTCTGGATGCCGCAGAACTGAGACACTGTTCTCGATTTGATATTGGCGCACAACTGTCTGCGACGCTGGCGGGGAGCAAAGAATGGGCAAAACTTCGTGAAACATGTCGCCTGATTGGCCTCAAACAAGCAACAAGAATAACAGAGCCTTGTAGACTATATCATCGACTTCTCTGGAGGCAGTCCGAGTTTGTCCATCTTTCAATCCTTTTCCTCTATCGCTCGACAGCTTTCGCGTGCTCTTTGGGGAAAAGTCTATTCGTTTGCTTATCATCACCGTACTCTCGTTTTGGTCATTCTTTCGATTCGGCCTCACCACACTCCTTTGTTCTTCAAATCAAGTCCGATACGATTCTTCAACCACGAGCAGGTGGCTCAACGTCAGCTCGCCAGTTTTTTTTCGCGCAGAAAGCTTAGAACCAAAAAAAATATAACCTCACCGCAGCCTACCGCCCCAGGTTTGGCAAAACCCCCGCCAAAAAACATCTTCGAATCGCACATTCAAGTCATTGGTGCCTACTGTTCTACCTCAGAACCACTCTTCAGCTGAACGTGATTAGCAGAATGGGGGGCCGGCGACAAGACCACTCTGGTGCTACCTATGTCAATATTACGTTAGAATCGGATGAGATGACCGAATCGCAAATACCCTCGGAGAAGAACGGGCTAACACATTCCTTGGTGTGCTTCTGCCAGAAAGCCATCTGGATCCTGGCCGGAAGTACACTTGTCGGTTTTGCACTTTGTACACTTTGGTGGGACCCCATCTCACTCAAGGGTGCGCACGAAGACCGCCCGACGAGTCAGAGAACCGTTTCCCAACCCGGTCCAACCTTGGCTTCCTCGATCCCGGAAAGATGCAACCCGTTCAATCAACGAGGCTACTTGCACTACAATCAAACTGACTATGGTGATAACACGTGGCGGCCGTATAGAAAAGATTGCCCGCCTTCGAACCTGTTCGCCCAATTGAAAGAGGATCTGCTTGTAAACCCAAACTTGGTAGAAGATGGACCATTTAAATGGCTAGAGAATCGGACGGTTGTGCTCATTGGGGATTCCATCGATCGGTACGTGACTTCGAGACAAGCTCCAGACATGGTTGTATCTCTCCTGACCCGTCTTCAATCTCTCAAATCCTCCACCACAGCTGGCATCTCTTTGACTTTTGTACGATGTTGAGTGAAGCACCTGGCTCAACTGAAGATTCTCAGATATTTCTTCCCAATCCGCCCGCCGAAACTTTTTTTATCGGAGCCGATTCTCCCTTATCGCCACCTCCCTGGCATTTTCATCCTGATGATCCCCTCAAGCCCCCTGTGGGTTGGCCAGCACACGAGCATGAGCTTTTTAGGTTCCAGGCCCCAATCTGGGAGGAAGGCAAGATCAATGCAAATACAACTAGGCCCCGTGTATGTCGGATACCCAAGTACGGATTCACGGCGGTAAACCTTTTCACCTGGGGTCTCGATCCTAAGGACGGAGGCAGACTCTACGCCAACAGCTCTGGTTGTAAGTCAGAACCAAAGATTGCGCCTTGGTATGAAGCACTAGATGAATACTGGAACTGAGTGACAGCGTCTTTTTAAAATTCTCTTGTGCTGTTTCTTTCATCGAATTTAAAGACTACCCTCCGGCAGAGTACACCAGCCGGGTTAAAAACGTTTTGGTACCCTTGCTCACCAATCTAGCGGAACATTTTGATAGTCCGAACATCGTTCAGCCAGACCTGATTGAAATGTCGTCAGGATTCTGGGACTTGCGTCAATGGGGAGAGGAAGACTTCAAAGCAATTGGTAAAGAGCCAGACTCTTCATCTCCGCTCGCTTTCACTGACTTGGATGAGGAGCGCTTGGACTGGTGGACAACTCGAATGATGCGAGCGGTCAAAATGGTGTCCAACACGTTCCCAGAAGTGAACACACCGATTCTATGGCGATCACTACATCACACTAAGCGACACTTTTGGGTAGCCTTCAGCCGAGTGTTTCAAATTGATGAACTCGCCCGTTATAACCTCGAGATCCTCAAGAAGGAAGATCCAGTTTTAAAGGAACGCCTTAGGATAGATGAAACGGGTTAGTGAAGCATTGTTCTTTTGATATTGATTTCAGTTTGCTCATTGTGAGCGACTGTATGGAAATTGTTTTCCAGGTGCGTTGATGCTAGGGCAAGAGCACCACTTTCGAGATGTGCTGCACGTAGCAGCCTTACCGGGAGCAGTTTTGTGGGCAGATGTTATCCTATGGGAGTGAGTTTCATCATCTATTGACTCCAAATGTGCAGTCCCTTCTATATGTCAAAGACTGCAACTTGAATTTGACTTTTCTCACCTCTCGTCTCTGGATCTCTTCTGATAGGCTGAGACGTGCGGTAGAGAAACGCGGCTATCGGCATTACAACGCCGCTTTATGATATCTATTTAGTGGATACTGCTGTCTTTGTTTCTTCCTACGTCGTTGTTCGTAATGGGTACCAATCGTCAACTGTCTTTCCTTCAATCGCAGTTTCTTAAGTACATGTAGTCTTGGGCTCACAACCCTATCTGGTTGTGTAGGTAGGTTTTCGGCGTTTGTATGTGTTCTTTCTTCTTCGGTGACGTTTGAGTGAAATTGGGATCTCTTGGGTTTGTTCTTTTACACATCAAACTTTCTTATATATTTGGATTACGGATTCTCCTTTTTGTATGTCACAATGACATGATGTTGATTATTCAAAATCAAAGACGAGGGCGTTCACTGTGGCTAACAGTTCTCATTCTCAAGCAGTGACCTTCAACCGCCACGGTAGATCACTCACCATATTGTTCGTTCTACAGCAGTATACGATATCGCATATAATCATACAATCATGTATCCTGAAACGCACCTTTGTTGGCCTTTTGGATGTAATTAAAACTGCCAATCAGATCATAAAAAGGTAACACTGATTTTGCCATGGCGATTTCGACCGAAAAGTAAACTGGGTGGACAAAGTAGGCTGAGTGTGTTCTATGACTAGATATACCATGTTGCACATCTGTCCCAAGTGGTAGAATTGTCACTGACAGGCAGCCCGTGATTGACAGACACATCTTGATGTCAATTAGGAACAAACTTGCCCCTTACTTCCATCTCGACTTCACTATGCACTTTTGAGCCGTCGTAGAGCAGTTAAGATATGTGACCTTGAACAAGAAGAAGTGCAAGGCATAAATTGGAAAGACCTGTATATTCCATAAGCTGCAAAGTGACAAGGGCACGGCGGTGCGCCAACCCCATAATGTAAGGGTTGGTTTGAAGAGGACTGATAAGTTTAGGTTGGTTTGTATTGTGTTCTGTTGGGTGAGCTGCGACCTGCTCCGACTGACTGGCAATGACCAATGTGTGGTGGAAAGGATAAATGCATTGAGACGTTTCCATGTATTGAGGATATCCTTTAAAACAAAACATTCTCAAATTCCTAATTAGCAAGCTCTCTCACACCCACAAGACCTATATGTGGCATCAACCCACAAAAAACCATGAAAATAAAAGAAAGAGAAAGGTCAAGTAATCTAAAACACAACCTACAGAAAGGTAAATAAACCCCAAAGTTCCAACCCAATACTTCTAGTGTGTAGAGAATGCCCAGTGGTTTTAGAAAACATTGATCTATATTGGATACAGCCATTCTAGTTCACAAAATAGAAAAAAAAAAACTCCTTCTTATGCTTTCCTTCAAAAAAAAAACTTTCCTTCATTCAATTCAAAAGATTTAAACAAAAAAAGGTCCGATAACACAACCCCAATAAATAGTATTTGACACAAGCAATAATGCTAGAAAAGAAGGTGAGAGAAATTAGTCTAGGACTCGGTAATGCACAATGGATTCCAGAGTGATACGAATTGCTTGCAACAGGCCCAAGCATTTTGAATGCGAAGGATTCTGTTGTTGTTGTTTTGAAGACGATATGCAGGTGAATTGAACCTATTAACATCGGCTGTTTCACCATTGTAGTGTTGAGAATTGATGACTTGGGTCCCAATCAATGTGTCGGTACTACAAAAAAGGTACATGTCAATACTGGTCAGATAGGTGATCCGAGTCGCTCGCTCTGATAATGACAAAAGTACTGACATATATGACCAGTTGAAGCCGCGTGGCTCGGATACAGTAAGTTCAACAACCACAATCCACCAATAAGGACAAGGACCCTGAACCAAAGCTTTTTGTCAAAGGCCTCAGTCGTCCATCCCCATACTTCATCCATCCGACCTCGGACCGCACTCGGGGCCGCCAATAGCGTTCGTTCAGCTTCCTCTTTCACATGATCGATCTCTCCATCCATCACGCTGCTAGTCGTGGGTTGGTTGTTGATCGTAGGTAAGGGGACGTAGTCAGGGGCTTGAGTAGCATTGGTCGGTCGATGATTATTCCCTTTCGGCTTCGATGACTGCTTGTTACAGATCCATTCGGTGAGCTGACCTGTCTTTACTGCCACGTCATTGCTGATGAATACAAAAACGAGAGACGACAGGATGAAGTTCAGCGTTCGCCATCGGCCCCAGGGAATCATGATTAAGATGCCCTTGGTGTCTGCCACAAGCCAGAAGTGAAACTGTTCCCAAGGGGTAACCCCGCGCGCGAAGATTTTTCAAGCACATCAGCATCACAGACAATCGGAAGACTGGGAGGAAAGGTCGGCTAAATCAAGCACCTGACCTGGATTATAAACGTCTCGAGCGAGCACTGGCCAAAGAACATGAACATTCGACTGTTCACGCTCCTCCAGAACGCCGTCGAATTTCGCAATACAATAAAGCTTGCAATTGGAATAATTGAAATATATGGGTGGAAGTGATTGTATACCAGCTTGCTGGGTTGGCTAAGCTCGAACCAAAAGAAGAACAAGACGCCGAGACAGCTGAGTATGATACTTGCTCTCAAAGCTTTCTCCCACGTCTCCGGATTGCGCTCGATCAATTTGAATTCTTTGACTTTGATGTAAGCGAGAGCGGCCAACATGCCCCAGTAGACGATGTACATATCTAGGGTTACTCGGAAGGCCCATTCGGTCGCAAACCACTCGGTCTGGAAGATCCGGTTGAGGATGGCGAAGACCATTTTGAGGGGAGTCTCAAATTTGAAGAAGAGTGTAGTAAGCGTAGCTGAGCCGACTATCTTGAGTATAAGAACATCCAGCCTGTCGTTCCATTGATGCCCAACGTACATTGTCACCCAAATTATCATAAACCACATACTGACAAGTGGAGAAAAGTAGTAGGATAGGTAGTCCGTGTCCATGATGTAAGCTAGTACAAGCGTTAGAAGGTTGAGCCGAACCATTACTCCCACAATTCGAGCAAGCCCAAAGTCCTTCTTTTTGTAAAAGAAGGTGAAATGTCCATAGCCGGTCATAAAGAGATATGCAGCCACACAGATTCGGATCGGATTATAAATTCCTGAGATTTTGGATGCTGACAGATAATGATAAATCAAAATTGCAAGCTGCATCCACCCTTTCCATTCATCGGTCTGCTCGCGGTTCAACAGACCAAGATCGCCTTTGTCAGAAACTTGATAAGTGAATACCCCGACGGCCAGGGCAAGCAGGTTGAGTAGAGCAAATATCCATCCATCGAATTGCTTCTGTTCCTTTGTGAAGAGTGTAGTTCGGTCTGCCAGGAAAATAAGCACAACCGAATACCCAAAGACTGTGAGAGGCATGAGGTATTTCGAAGGTGGGAAAAATCGTGTCCAGTTCGATGAAGTCATACTCGAATGCTGGTCAAGATACAGTCCGATGGGAGCCCAGATCAAGAGAACGATTATGAAAAGCCATTGAATCCAATTTGGCTTGGGGTACTCTGAGCAACAAGTCTTGTCAAACGGAAATTTCTTCACGAGCACGTCGTTACATCGCATGTTAAGCAAGACCCGCGCCTGCATGCTCATGAGTTTCTCAGAGTAATGCAACCCATCTGTTGTCTCTGCTTCGGCTCCGACTGTCATCAGGTTGTTGACCGAGGGGATTGCGATTTGATAAGCAGGGTCAGATTCGAGTTTCTGGAGCGCATAGGTATTCATCTGATTGGCGTCTTCAAGTTTGATGGTCTTTCGGTCGGAAGACAACTTCTCGGTCACCGGCATTTCCACGGGCAAAAACACGATCTCATCCGCAATGATGTTCTGCCTGTCCAACGAGACTTCGAAGAGCTTATCCACTTTGGCACGCCAAGCCTCAACAGGAACTTGATGCCTGAGAAACCATAAGCCGGAACCGACGACCAAGAGCGCAGGTTTATGCAGTTTTCCAGAGGCTGCTATGGGTGGGTCGCCCAAGACATGGTTCCAATTCGTGGTGTTCAAGAATGGGTCCCAGTAGAACGCCCACTCGACCCCACCGGTAGCCTGTAGCACTCGATCTGAATGTTTAGGCTGGCCTTCCTGAGTGATAGACGTGTTTACCGATCGAAGAGCGCCGTAGTAGATTCCCCGAGTGACCGAATCTCCGATGAAGACAACACGACGACCGCGAAAGCACTCAGTCACCTCCTTTGGTTTGTAAGGGTGGAGGATGCATCCATCTGGTTGCCAATTTTGGTAGCGTGTCCCATCAAGCCATCTGCCTGTGCGTAGAAGGGCGTGACAATGATATGGGTCTTCTCGGTCTGTTGCAGACGTTATAGATTTCGTGATCGGTCAGACGGTCAAAACCTGGTCAGTGTCGTCGGGATGTGCCGTCTCCACGTCCAATGAAATTCAATCTACGACGAGGACTTTACCTAGTATTAAAAGGCGATAGGCTGAGAGGGCGAGGAGGATGGCGATAAGGGAACAATGAAAATGAACGGATGTGATACCGGTTGAGTGGGTGAATGACTCAAAGAGGTTGGGCATGCTGATGGTAAGGAAGGGGAGAGGCCAAGGAAGTGGTTTGTCGGGCTGAGAATGAGACAGAGTGTACGTACAATGTTACACGACCACCTGACCACGACTATCTATATAGTCACGTGACCCGACCCGTGACTGCGCAAATAGTCGTCCAAATTTGGACGCAACTATTCTCCTAATCGCTTTTTTTCGCTATCACAACACCCTCATAGCTCCTCTACCCCGATTAAACACGCGTTCACGCGTCCGAACCCGTCCGGATCAATGGACGTAGACCCCCAGTACGGACCTCCGGGCACCATTCGCGAGGAAGACGCGAGGATGCCCGACTTGACGCGCCGGAACCTGCTCCCCAATCCCAGACCGCTCAAGCCGCCCCCAAACCACACCAGAGGCCCAGAAGAGCCCATCTCACCACCCTCAAAGCCCCACCAGCCCCCGCCTCAACCACCCAGAGCCCGAATCCTTTTGCGCCCCTGTCCGCCGGAGGAAGGATCGTCGTCAAGGACCTAGGGAACTTCGACGACAAGCGAGCAAAGGCTCTGCATAAAAAACGAGCGCGTGTTGGTAGCGTACGCCTTGATGAGGACATCATCCTCGGTACCCCGCGCCTCAAGCGCATCACAAACCTTTTTCCCGACTTCCAAGGCAACCCGTCGATGTCCGACGCGGTTGCGAAACTACACCATCTCCTCGAAATAGCCTTACCCCTACCCAAAGAGGGAGGTGGCACGGTAAAAGTGGAGTCTGAGACAGCGGCCGATATCAGGGTCCTCATGGCCCGAATCGTCGAGATGGAACAACACCGCGCGACAGCTCGGTTTAGCGAATCAGAGGTGGGGAACGAGGAGGACCAAGCAACGCGCCCCACGGCGTCCAACGGCACCTTTGCCTTTAAAGTCCCGGACGCGTTGGAGGCCAGAATGAACTGCATCCAGCGACAGCTCGACACGGTCATCTCAGGCCTTTCAGTGTCGGCAAGAACCAAAGCCCCCACCACGACTGCCCCGAATCCCCGCCAAGCTCAGCACCAACAGGCCTCAAACGCGGCCAGCACCACCTGCAACAGTGCCCGGCCTGCTCCCTCCTCATCCTACGCGTTGGCGGCATCTAAACACGCCCCTCCACCACCGAAAACCAGGAACCCTACTGTCGCCAGGACGGCAAACTCCACGTCCGCCTGCTCACTCACCGTCGGCCAGAAGAAGATGGGAGGGATAGCCCTGTCAACCTTCACTCAACGCGCCATGATCACGATGATCAACAACGCCCTCACACCCAAGAACATCAAATCCAAAGAGATAGGTTATGAAGTCATCCAAATACGAGCCGTATACCGCCACCCCACCAATGACCTGGTATTGTACACCGAGTCAGCCGGTGACACGAAGGTGCTCAAAGACACGATTGATACGTAGCTACCAGTCGTATCGGACGAGCTAGTCTTCAAGCCTAATCCCACCACATCGTTGTACACGGCATCCCAACAACCTTTGACCCCGACAACCCAGATGACATCGCCGATCTCATGGCCATGAATGCTAAGCCCCTAGCCCAAAAACCACTCTGGGTCCGGTGGACGAATGCCGAAAAACTAATTGGGAAGTCCCATTCCTCTCTCATCTTAGCTATGCCCACGGCTGAATCAGCCCAGAGGGCAATTGAAAGACAGGCCCACTGGATGGGCAAAGATAAACGAACCGAAGAGAGGCGCCTGCCCAAAACCAGATGCACCAATTGCCTGACGACGGGCCACTCAGCAGCCACCTGCACGAACCCTCAGCTCTGCCCTTTTTGCGGTGACGGCCACTCAGCGCACTCATGCAGAGAGAAAACCGGAGTAAAACGAAAGTGCACCTCATGCGCTCGAGCAGCGAAGGAAATCAACCCTTTTCTCAACCTCAAGGAGGCTTTCAAGACCAACCCAGCTCAGCTCCTCCACTCTCCCCTGAGCATGTCGTGCCCACAGCAAATCACCCGCCTCACAGCCCTGAAGGAGAAGACAAACCAGGCCGTGGCGGCTCAACTAGCACCTTACCCATCATCCTCGAACGCCCATGATGTCCGGCAAGCACACCTTCGACTTGATCAACCTCGAAAATACCTCTTCAATACTCCAACTCAACTGTCGACGATCACCAGGTGTAGTCCACTCCCTTTTTCATGACCCCAACACTTCCCTCTTCTTGGTCATCGCTCTCCAAGAGCCTCCAGTCAACCCATACAACAATCTCCCCTTGAATCACCAAGGCTGGATCCTCATCTCACCCACCCCGCTCGATCTTACGGAGCGGTCACGGCCTCGCGTGTGTCTATATATCAATGCTGACCTCCAATAAACACTGGAACCAGTGTCGAGCCTGTCGAGAGACGCGTTAATGTGTTCTATACAAACCAAAAAAAATCACGTCTTAATGATTAACGTATATAATCAACCAAAAACTTTTGACGGTTTCACCGCATGGGAAGCAATCATGCACACCCTACCCGTTCACCTCCTCCATCTCCCCACTATCCTCACCACCGATTCCAACCTACATTCAACCCTGTGGAACTCAGACCACGATCATAATCATGATGCCGACGCGGACAGGCTGGTAGAGGCTATGACAAACTGGGATCTGTCCCTCAGATCGCCAGTGGGCTCTCCAACCTTTGGTCTGGACCGGAGCAACACCCTAGGTACATGTATCGACCTCGTCTGGGTCAACGAGACGGCCAACGATTTAATCACCGCCTGCCTCATCGACTCTGACGACGAGTTCAACCATAATTCAGACCATCAAGCCTTAATCACCATCCTCTCGTTCCCCCCACCAGATACGCAAAGACCAAAAGACCACTCATGCTCAGTGAGAAACTGGCACAAGGTCAACAAAGTTGATTTTCTTTGTGATCTGACACTGACACTGCCTAAACTCAGTCCTCTCCTCTGCCCTCAGGCAATCAACAAATTTGATCAGAAACTCGTTGAGGCAATCACGAAATCACTCAATGCTTGTTCGCCCAAGAAGAAGAGCGTGCACAAGTCCAAACCGTGGTGGAACCCGGCTATCCTTGATCCCTTGAGGAGAGCAGCATCCCACATGAGGAAGGCTATGAAATGCCAGCGCTCACTGGACACTGTGAAGACCTACAGCTCGGCCAGAAACAAGTATATTAAAGCAATCGAAACCGAGAAGACGAACTCGTGGAGGCTTTACCTCTCAACACTTACACATGACACCCTTTTTTAGGCAAAAAAATACGTGTCAGGCCCACGTCCATCCCCCCTCATCAACATGCTGTACAAGAAGGATGGCTCGATGTGCACTTCAAACCAGGAAAAGGCTGAGGCCTTGTTCCAGACCACGTGCATGGCCACAGCATCCTGCAATCTCTGGGATGCTGTAGGCTCTCTCCCTTTCCCTCGCTCCTCCCCCTCTCAGCCCACTCCTTCCTCCCTTCCAGCCCTATCATTGGCCCTCAAACTCTCACTCATCACCGACACGCTAGGGGACACTTTCCCCCTGAGAGCCCCAGGCTTTGACTGCATCCAAAATTGGGTCTGGACTCTAGTCTGGGACTGAGTGAGTAATCACATCATGCACTTATTCCATGTGATTGCCACCTTGGGCAATATCCCACCAAGATGGAAGATTGCCCTCACCCTCATGCTTCAGAAGCCGGGGAAACCTGACTACATGGTGTGGTGCGCCAAAATGGGAAAGAATATAGTAGTGGACTTACTGGGGGTCTAGCACAAGAATGAAGGATAGTACAGCACTATTATATCATTAAACAAACATTAAATCATTGGTTTTCATCATGGAACCTTTCATTTATAGTAGTATTACCTATTTTTTGTGAATTTTAACA
>KI567465.1:5946-26270 GCA_000500245.1 Cronartium ribicola 11-2
AGATAAAAAAAAAAGATAAAATGTGACAAATATCTTAGGATGGTTGAAAGAAAAAGAGAGTAGGAGGCATTAAATAATTAAACTTACGTAGCATTTCTCATTAATTTAGTTTCATGACCAGTAAAGACAACCAAACCATACATCCAAGCAGTGTTCCTTAATTGAGCACCTCTTAATAACATTTGATCAGGATTTAAAGGTATATCTTTCTCTTGATTTCGATTACCATCTAATTGATTGAATTGTAAAGTTAAAGTACCTTCATAAGTATAGAGTGAATTATTAGGTTGTTCAGATCTTAAATGACCACTAATAGATCCAACATCCAAAGGTGTCATTAATTCTGAGGTAGCTAGATTAGCTTGTTTGATTTTTAAATTAGTTTCACCATCTAAATTACTTGTTTCGATATATGCAAGTCCATCTGGTTCAGATGAACTTAATAAGATTATATCAGCTGGAAAATGTTGATTAGATTCTAACCTGATGATGTCTCCTACTTTTATATCTCTCCATGGTTTTTCTACAAAACTCGTCTCAACTAAAACTTGTGCATTTCTTGCATTTAACTCTGAATCTGAATTTCTTCTCTTTAAGTCTTCCGACATCTCTTTAAATGCTGCTACTAATAATACTAATGAAAGTGGTGCTATTGTTGTATATGGATTCGTTGGTGAAACATTTGGAATTTGTTGTATGCAAGCTGTGAATAGGAAGAAGAGGTTTGCGTATTTACTGAATTGTTCTATTAAAATTAAAAATAAAATAAAAAGTGAGTTAGTTATTTTATTTTTTTCTTTGTTAGCGTAAGCGTTTAGCTGTTTCATCCCGGACTATGTTCTATATTATTATTCTTTTCAAATCATCCATCACATTCAATTCACAATTGATTCTATCAACTCAGTATATATAAAAAAAGGCAAAATAATAATAAAAAGAAGTAAATGATAAAGTTTTGACTAACCTAATAAGAACTTTGGTAAGAAAGTTAAAATGTTATACTTCGTTGTACTAACATAATTACTCATATATTTAAATTCTCTTTCATTCCTATTGACATCATTTAAATAGATCAACCTTTCACCTGTAAGTTCTTTAGGTTTTGAAATAAATAAATTTTCAATGAACTCTTTGATTGATTTTGATTTTTTGGTGTTTGATTGATTCCATTGATTATTTGATTTGATTCGATTACTTGGTCCAGCTCCTAAAGCAGGTGTATCCACTAATGGTATACTTTTAATACCAGATAAATCATCATCATATTCTTCTTCTTCTTGTTCTAATGCCCATTTGTTTGATGATTGATGATTTAAATGTGATGGTTGATGTCCAGCTGGTGGTGCACCTGTAGATGATAAAGGTAGATTTGATTCGATATTTGGTAAATTAGATTTACGTCGATTGACTAATGAAGAGTATTGATCTGGTGTATTTGATACCAAACTTCGATTGAATTCAGGACTGATTGAATCCGATTCATCAGAGTAAGGTTTATAAGCAGGTGCATTATTTGTACGCGATAAATCTTGCATGGTACCTAATGGATTACTAGGATTTCCACCACCGTATGAAGCTGGATTTTGATCTTGGTCAAATTCTGATCTGTTATCAGATGAATGGTGTTCAAATACGTTCCAATGTTCTTCTTCTTCTTCTTCTCCAGCTGGACTTTGAGGATGATAATTTCCGTGAGACAAAGTTCTAACAAGTTGTTGATCGAAAAATGGTTGGGATGATGGAATAGGATGTGATTGGTATTCGATGGGTGAAAACGTGTTAGAGTCAAGTTGTGAGTGAGATGGTGGTGGTAAGAGTGGGTCGACTTGTATCACTGGTCTTTGGTTTGTTGAGGCTGAATGATGGAAGTTGCCAAAGTCGTCGTCTGAATCGTCACCACCGAGAATGTGATTTGACATCACGGTTCGGAGGTGGAACGAGTAGGGTTTGAGATTGGAAGACGAGGTTGAATTTAATTGGAATCAGTTATTTAAATAAAATGGGGCCAAGCCAAAAAAAATCAAGTCAGGGAAGGTTTTAAGGGCTGTATCAAGTTAAGTACCCAAGAACACAGACACAGACACAGACACAGAATGGGAAAAAGGTTTGGGAGTGATACTTAACCTGAACTTAAATAAAGCCAAATTTGGGGTGGGATTGACTGTTTTATGGAACCCACTTACACTTAGGTACATAAGCTCATCAAGATCTCAATGAAAACAAATAAATCAAAAGGCAGATTTCAGCACTGAGAATATTCAAGGTCACACTCACTCTGATCAGAATCATACCTGAGACTTCATCAAGCGTGGTTTTGAGTGAATAGAAAAAAAAACTCAGTGAAGACTGATTGGAGTCAAGCCTGATAATGGTCACTATCAGTTTGATAAATCATTGTGGAGTCAATTGAACCGAAACATTTCAACTGACCAGTCACTAAGGATCTCGAACAGACTTGATGTAAAGTGTATCGCCAAGTTTCAGGAAGAGAAGGAGATGAAACACGTAAAATAAAATGATTGTTAATTTGTAGCTTCGATATTACTGTTGATCGATGGTAGGCTCAAGTGACTGTTTAAGATTGTAAAAGTGAGAGAAAAGATTTTTAATGATTTGATGACAAAGTCTAAAGTCAGACTGTGATGATTATTTACTTCAAAATAACAAGATAACTTTTTGATAATCAATTAAAATATCGTGTTGATATGACGATAAGACTATTTTTAATTAGTGTGGTCGATAAAGAAAATCTAAAAACAAATATGTAAATACTCAAATTGAAGTAAGAGTAAATATTGTATTTAAAAAAATGATTACAAAATCCGCATACAGTTTGTTGTGGCCAGTATGTACCCAGCCCCAGAGTAGGTACTTACACGACTGCGGCACAATAGCCCCAGTCTCCACCTGTATATAGCCTGCCCAGCCCCCGCTCCCAGCTCCTTCCACATCTTCATCATGGTTGGACCCTGGAAGCGTAGGCTGAGCGTGTGCTACAACACATTTTACATAATGACATTCCTTCACACCTTTCAACAAAGAATATCATCATCTTAATTCTGATTTTGAACTGTGTACTTGACTTCTATCACTTTGTTCTTAATCACTATATGTACTATATACTGTATGCCACATCTTAAAATCACATTTACGTATTTATCATACATTCCATAAATTAAATTGGTGTCAAACCAAATCACTGTAAGATTGTGAATTTGTGATGTTCAGTAAGAGCATCCACAGTGGTGGGCCTTGTGCAAATATCAGGACCTCTATCGTTAAATTACAAATTTTCAGAGGTCCCCCAAATGCTTGGGGACCACCCCCATCCCTGCACAAGTATGGGTGATGATCAGTGATGTTGACATGTACATCAATCATTTACAAACACTTTGAGGTGTGTATGTGTGTGTTGTGGGTATGGGGTAGGTCAAGTGATTTGCTGCTTGCCTCTAATTTCCCCCAAGTCAGGATTTGAAAATTTGGAGGTAGCCCTTAAATTATTTAGTAATAGGGGTTGCCACTACATGTATTTTTGGGTAAAATTTAAGGGCTGACTTCTAAATTTAGAGATAGAGATGCATCACTATCTTTTACATACAATACTTTATATATGTACAGTAAGAATTATTTACAATCATCACAATGATGGACTCAAAATTCATGGCTTAGCCTGTATATCATGCACCTTGACAAATAAGAGCATATTCTTTCTAGGCCAAGGATGTCAAATATAGGCTTTTTTTAAAAAATCAAATCAATCATATTCATTATATGATCTCAAAAAGGGCTCTTACTAGTAAATTGTTCACAACAGAAATAACATCATAGGTTCTATTTCATCTTTAACTGATTTTATTTTGTATTGAGTGGTAAGATCTGTCTTGTGAGATTCTTGAACATGTTTAAAATGACAGAAAAAGAGAAAACCAAATACTTTTGATCAACAAGATGTCTGAAAACAAGACAAATTGATCAGAAAGAATGATAAATATGAAAAAAAGATGAGAGAAAAACTTAATTGGTAGTTGATTTAGTTGCTTCATCACCCTCAGAAGAAGAAGAAATATATATGAATTCCAAAGAAAGATTTGAAATACAAAGATATTTTGGAAAAAAACAAAAAAACCCCAGCTTGGGAAGTTTGTGACTTTGAGTATGAGTCTCAGAAGTGTTATTTACTACTTGAGATGAGACCACTCCTGTCAGGCTAAGCTCCTGGCTGAAATGAAAGGAAGAAGGACTGATCAAGGCCTTCAACCTACAACTAAATACTGGAAGTCTACACTACTGGTGCCACCAGGTGTAGACTGCAGTTAGTTGACCTCTAAGAAGAGGATTTATACAAGAGCCAACTGACCTTCTTAGCCTGAGCTGGGTTGTTGAAGTTGCTCTGATTGGGATATTTACTGAGGATACCAGAGCTCCTCAGAGGAAATAGGTGTAAGGGGTATCCTCAGCTAGACTCCCCACACTGCTCTAGTCTGCGGCAACGGCTCGAGGATGCTCCTCGAGAGACGTCTAAAAATTAAGGATGAAATTGCTGTCCCACAAGAAAACCCCACAGATGGAGGAGTCAGAGTCTCCCCAATCACGTCCTACTACAACAGTCTAAGACAAGAATTTGTGCTCACCTAGCCCACAAGAAAACCCCACAGATGGAGGAGTCAGAGTCTCGAGGGCTAGGAGCACGGACCCTCCAACTTCCCCTGTACATCCCCTACATGCTACTACCTCTTATGCTTGTACTGTTGCCTGTAAGGCTACCGCCTTACAATGGGATGACTCCCTTCCTGAAAACAGGGACAAGAGTATTTTTTCTTGGACTAAAGCTTTGAGCTTGCCATGGATAGTATATCCTATCATTTTACCTTGGGAAATCCCCAGATACCCAAAGGCAAACCCTGAGGAATGCTAGGATAGATGGCCTATCTGACTTTTTATATTATAAGATCCTTCTTTTACTTCCACCTTATGAACAGTGCATTGAGTGGATTTCCTTGGGATAATCCTCAATGTTGTGCTTTTGTCCAATTTAGGTGTTAGTGGTAAAGGTGTGGAAAAAGGGACTGAGCCCAGGAGCTGAGGAGGGGCTTAATATAGTCCAGTCTCAGCTGTTTCCCTCTTTAAAGGGTTTGTTTTGAAACAGGGGTTGAAACAAAGGGGTATTATGCTTATGTATGCTATATGTTCCATATCATGTATTTTTACTACTGTACATGTGACTCTTGATACTGAGTCTGGGATGTTATTGTTATATCTTGTAATGTATATATAATTATTTTAAATACAGTGTTACTCTCATGTTTATACTGGGGGTACTGTCTTGTGAGAGCTTGTGGGACTGCCCAGCAGTCCTCAGGGCTGACAACTCCTTTAACTCAAAAGAAATCATACTACAGTAAGAAAGCCAGTTGCCTCTTGTCAAAGGTGTCCTAATTGTCTGTAAGCTCTATATACTGTACATCTTCAAGGTTATATATATATATAGCTTATTGTATTACTAGAGCCAAAGGCTATCAATATTTTTATCCCCACCAGAAAAACTCCTGTGGCTGTTCATGAGAAAGGTATAGGGTGGCTGTCTCTTAACCATCTGCAAGGGTATTACTAAATCTCTACAAGTGCGACGCTGCTGTTTTTACTGTAACAAATTATTCTGATAGAGAAAATAAATCCGGGAGGGGGAGTGGCGTCATCTGAGATTTTTTTAGCCCACACCTAGCGACTTTTAAACCTCTTGGTGGTTTTACAGAACACGACGAAATGTGAATATGATTCGGGTTCGTTGAGAATTAAGTTTCTTGGCTTGATTTGAAGTTTTTAAAGTTTGTTGAAAAAGTATGTATGTACTTGAAGCTGTTCTTCGTACTTACCTAGTGCAAAGGAATGGATAATCTTCAATCGACTCGAAAATTTTCTTGGCATCGGCATCCTGGGTCAATCAGTTGATGGTGCTTATTTGAGATATTGGTTTCAAGTGAATATGATACAATCTGAATTGCGTGATATATGAAACTTCATGTGTCTTGAAGCCTCGAATGGCTTCAAAGTGAGCCTTGGCGTTGGTTTGGTGTCCTATTCCTACCTGTTCGGCTTGAGTCAAGAGATTAGTTTGAATTGAGACTCACTCTTTAATCGCTGTCTGGAAACCAGCTAGAGTGGGGGTGGCTGTAAAGGTGCTCGGAACTAGACGTAGGCCTCGGTATTCTGTGTAAAAAAATTCCTGGCTCCCCGCTGGACCTAATGTCTCTGAGGAGCTCCTATTTCTGTTTCTGCAACAGGCTGCGACAGCGGTGCTTTTACCTGGTATTCTTGAGCCGCCTGTGAACACTACTATGTGTTCTCTTGAGTGACGAAGTATTGTAGTTTCTTGTTTTGCGAGGTCCTTGTTTTGTTGAATGATGGTGGTGTAGTTAGTTGGGCGTATAAGGATAGTCAAAGGTGACACCAAACCATCGGGCTGTGTCTTGAGATTTCAGGTGTTTTCTATCACCAAAATCAATAGTTTTCGATAGTTTTTTGATTGAAGATGAACTAGTATGAGTTTTTGGTGTCAGAAATGGCTACATGCCCCCTTTCCCATAGAGTTTGCCGGTAAGCTAAGGTCTGCATCTGTGATTTAAGTTGGTGTGTGTGTCTCTTGTTGATGTTACTTAAATCACTTCTTCCATGAATCCTAAAGAATCAGCTTCGTCCACACTCTCAGTAATATTAAGTAAGGAGGAATTATAAACAAGGTAGAGGAGTGGTGACAGAGGGGAGCCCTGCGGTATACCATGAGTCATGGCATAAGTTTCGGACTCAAACCTATTGAAGGCAAGTGTCGTCGTTCTGTTTTCAAGAAAGTCTTGAATCAAATTAATTACTTGGGCTTGAACTCTCTTCTTTTCCAGAGTGTCGATTAGCCTCAGGTGTTGGACTGAGGGAAACACTGATTTTACATCAGCAAAAAGGGCGCCTACGACTCTACCTCTAGCCCAGGCGCTCTTGATCCACGCAGTAAGGTGGACCAAAGCTTCTTGGCTTGAGCGGTTTGGGCGGCCGCCGTTGTTACTTGGGTGGATGAGATGTCTGGCTTCGACCTGGCTACAGAGGAAGGTTGTGGGCAGTTTTTCATAGATTTTTACTTAGCTTGTTAAGGAGGGTAAGTGGGCAATGAGCTGAGGGTGCCGTATGATCTGGTTTCCCTGTCTTTGGGATCATGGCTGTCGTCCCCATCTTCCAGCCTTCAGGGATAATTCCTGTTATTGTGATGCGATGGAATAAAAACTTGATGTGTCTTCCTACCTGATCTCAGATTGTCTGCCATACTCAATTTTGGATCTTGTCTGATCCGGGCCCTTTGACTGGTAGACAGCTAGAGACGGTCGATTTAATATTTTTGTCTGTTAGAAAAGGTAAGAAGGGATTAGTGATGGTTGGTGTAGGTATTTAAGACTCATCTAAAGGGAAGAGGAGTTTGTTAGCGTCTAGGAGGCAGCATGGGGCCGTTGTAACGCATGTTGCGTGATACATTGCGTTTGCTTTCTCCTGAATTAACGAGAAAGTCTTCCCGTCTCGGGTGATGAGTGTTCCCATTGCTATTGACGGCTTTACTCCGCTTTCAAATCTCTTGGCTTGAAAACGCATGTCGTAGGTGAGGCCAGAGAGATAGCACTTCCAGCTATCTTCTTTCTCCTTGTCCACTGCTTTGTCAAGGAATATATTCAACTCTATTGTCATTATTAAGCTTTCTCTTATCCTTGTTAGCTGCTTGGCGTAGTGGTTTGAGGCATTTATAGCTTAGGTAAAGCGGCAAAGACTGCCGAGGTGTAAGAGGCCGAGTGTTGGAGGGTGGGAAGAATGGTCATCGTTCATGCTGGGTGGTGGGCACTTGAACGTAGATTGACAGTCTCAGAGGAAGGTCGCGAACATAAATCAAAAGGCGTTCAACAACCAAGACCGCGATTGAATGCTCCACCAAGCCTTGTGCTTCCCGCGTGGAGCTTCATTAGACAAATGCTTTTCTAACGCCGCGATGACAGCTCCTCGAAGTTCACAACCAAAAGATTCGATGTATTTGTGTGTCGTCAGACTCCTGATTTCGGCGAGATTTTTCATCAGCTTGCAGTTCAGCATAGGAATATTTACCTTAGCCTAATTTTTCTCTTTCTTGCTCGAGTCTTGACTTGAGTTTTTTGGGTGAAAGGTGAGTGAGAAGAGTAGTGATCAGGGATCGATGGTCGGAAAGATGGTTAGTAAGATCTTCCTCGTTAACCTCGCATAGCTGCGAGAGGTCATCAAGGGCATCATTGACAAAGATCAGGTCAATGGTTGTGCCTTTGGTTGTTGCCAAACCAAGGCCGAAGGTAGGTATGCCTGCCGGTGAACGCAGGTGGAGTCCCCATTTGGTCATTGACTCAGAGAGCATCTCAGCATTCGCATCGTGTGTACTGTTATGACTCGGATTCCATAATGGGGAATGCAAATTCGAGTCAGTAGTACATACGATTGGTAGGAGTTGAATCTGGAGTGAGATGTCACTCATCATTTTATCGAAAGCCTCGAATCCAAGGAATGTCTTGGGCTCGTTGTAAACATTAGCCACAAGGAATCCGAGTCTTCCAATGATGAGTAGGCAGCCTGCTATGTCTCTTGAACTTGATGTAAGTAGGTTGATTTGAGCTTTGAGGTCTTGTCGAATATAAATACATGCTCTTCGTCTTGATTTTTCTGACTTAGTGACAGGGGTCGGGCAAACCAGAATCCAGCTGGCATCGCTTGCCGACATGAAGTCAGTTTTATCAACGTAAGGTTCTTGTCATGACAATATAAAGAATTTATTAGTGAGGTCTGAATTAAATAACAAAGCTGTTACATATCTTGAATGTCTACAATTCAGCTGAAGTATTGAGACAGTATCTGGTAAGGAGAGTTTCACGGAAAGATGCTCTAACATGATGATAGCCTCATAAATCTAGCTACTTCGGCTACTTCAGCCTCTTCGTCTTTGTTTTGGTCTTCACCAATTTCTTCATCGTCCTGTATAACTTTTCCCTTGTCTTCCCTTATAATGATAGTCTTGGGGGGAAGAGCTTGGGTTGTACGGTGGCTGAGCCTTTCAGATTCGCATGGCACAAGTTGGATCAAATGGGAAGTGAAAGAGATCTTTTGGGTTTGATTTGAACCACTCTAGAATGTTGACTGATTGGTTTTTGCTTGCCTTACCCTAGGCGCAGGAGATGCATTTTGGTGGTCTCCGTCCTTTTATTGGGCACCGGTGGGCTTTGTGATTTATCACCACAGTAGGGACAGAGTGCAGTTTTTGGGCACGAGTGAGCTTTCTCACAACCGTTGTGACATCTAAGTGGCAGAATTCCTCCTTCCTCCGTCAGCTTGTTACCGTCACCGTAACAGATAAGCTGTTTGGTCCATTTCTTGACTTGTGATAGATTGTTTAGTGTAATATATAATGTTGAGTGCCTCTTTTTGGGATCTTCCAGGACTTCCAGCTTCAGCCACCTAATAGCTATAACCTCTTCTTTGAAGCCTGGGTTCGACTCCATGAGCTCGTCTAGATTATCCTCGCTCTTCGGGTTCTAAGATACTGGGATACCTTGGGCTAGGATAACAAACTCTTCTTTCTTTCTTTTTAGGCTGGATGATAAATGTGGGAGTCATTCTTCGGCCGTTGCTCGTAGTTTATAAGCTTGAGCTATCGTACCGAGATGTAGCACCAGGTCTTTTCACGGGAGCGAGCTTCTGGACTGCTTTCACCGCGATCGCGTGGAGGTCTTCTTGTTTGAGTTTGATTTTTTGTTTTGTTTTGGACATTAACTGTAGGTTAAAGTCGCGCACTAATGCTGCTGGTGTTCTTTCTCCAAAGACTGGGTTTTTTGGGCTGGCTTCTTTGAGGAGAACTGTGTGAGAAGCGCGTTTCTTTTTTAGTCAGAAGTTCCTTTTGATTAATACTCATCTGCTTAGATTGATTGGCCAGCGACATGTGGATCGAAGCGGCTAGAGCGTACGACGGCGCTGTATTGCCCCTTTTTTGGCTGAGGTTTGCGTTGTTGTCGTTGAATGACATTTTTTGAGCAAGTTGACTTGTTTCGTTAGAACTTTGAGTCGATCCTTTACCGGGCCATCAGAGGGCTTGAAGTTTTGAGCCGAGCTGAATGTTTGAGTTTTGGAATTTAATGAGGCCTGAGCGGCATGAGTTCGCCCTTGTGCAATTGATTTGGTGCTTGTCGTAGACTGTGCTCCTGCTGAACCGAGGAGGTCCGCTCCTGTGTTGATGCCAATTGTGAGAGAGTATTTGCGCGTTGAACGCCGAGTTGGAAAGCAGCATGCATCGTTTCGTGGAGCTTGGAGATCAGTTCCCCCATTCGTCTGTCCGAGTTTCCGTCCGGGAAAATGTGTGACATGCGCATCGTTGGAAGTGTGTTCGTGATCTCCTCGGCCGTGTCCTGCGCCTCGGTGGCCGGAGTCGAGGCGCGTTGGCGCGTGTCCGACCACTTGTTAAATCCAGAGACTGTGCGACGTCATGGGGTCGGAGCGTTCAAGCTTTGGCTGACGTGTTTCTTGTTGACCGTGACCTGTCAAAAAGTTTGATCTGGCACCCTCGCGCTGCCCACTGGATCGAGCACGTCTGCCATTGTTTGGTTTGGGTGCGGTGAAGGTGGCGAATTGGGCGGTCTGGCTTGCAGGGCCCTCCTGAACGCGCTTGGCGCGTCGGCGGGCTCCATGAGGCCGGTTGTCGCGTGTTCCAAGACGAGATAGGTGAAAAAACAAAAAAACCATTAGGATAATGAGAGGGCGAAAAATTGGATGACTGTTTGCGCATTCACGAAGGGTGTCACATGGCTAAATGTCAAGTTTGGTTCACAGCCTCACCCCCTTATACATCATTTGTTTTTTTGTAACAAAAAAAAGAGCTGTATCTGATAATGGTTTTCAGAAAAAAGGAAGAAAGACGGAATGTATTATATCTTTCATCCAAATTGTATATATATGTATACCTACAACAATACCCAAAGAGATATAACAAGATGAAAAAAAACTCGTCACAAAATTGGATAAAAAAAAAATAGTACTACAAAAATAACATCACAAAAAGTATGACAAAGACGTGTAGATGATCATGAAACAAAAAGCGTGATGATATATATTTGTAACCCAAAAAAGAATAGAGAGAAACCTTACTTAGATCCTATCAACATATCGGATATGACGAAAAAGACAAAGAGGATCCAATGCTACTGTTCATCATTATTCAAAGTCATAAATTCATTTTCTAATTGCCATTCGAATTTTTAAATCATTATGTAACTTCGACGAGTATAAATCCTTCAATCTTCAAACAAGGACAAAAAAGGGGGTCAATTCCTAAAATATTTATGATTACTAACCAACTATTTTTTTTTATTTAAAAAAAAAAAAAGACTCACTAATTTTCATCAGGATAAACAATCTTTGGATGAGCTCTTAAAATTGCAGATGGTTTCAAACTCCACCTTCTCAAATTTTCTTCTCCTTCACCTAGTCTATCTGAATCAGATTTTACAACAACCCATTCTTTACCAGAAGTACTGATAGCCTCTCCAACTCCAACTCCAAAACCTATTACAGTCCCAGCGCTTGTTACTCCACCAATTCCTACATCACTGACAACTTCTTCACCTTCCTCTTCTACTACAGCTACTAAATTCTCATCTGTTATTCCGGGTTTAGATGTAGACCTTTGACTTGCTCTTCTTGTTAATACTGCGGCATCTTCAACTATTCGTACTCTTCGAGTTGCGTTGCTACTCGCGCTTGAACTCCTCAGTGAACCTGATTCGTCTGTAATCGGCTTGAATGAGGTCGAAAGGATCGACACTGGTTCCGCTACCTTCGCTCGATTGGGGTCGATGGCAGAGAGTGGCCCACTTGTGTTCGAAGCACTGGCCTGGGTCGATCGCAGTAGGCGAGTATGTTTACTTGTAGACCGCGTGATCGATCCACTTGCCTGAGTAGAGCGCGTTAGCATAGCCTCACTGGCTGACCGCTGCGGTGTTCGAGGACGATGTTCGTTGACCGCTGGTGTTGACTCTGAGACCATCCTCAACCGATCTGAGGCAGGCAGCTGTTTAGAAGACCGATCCTGCTTTGAGAGCTCGTCTTCTATTCCCAAGCCGAGAACCGAGCGAGGGTCAGTTCGAGCAGTGCTTTCCAAATCACAAGACGTTTGATTGCCGGCGTGAGTGGATGAAGATACCCCAAGTTCACCTGTCTGCGCTGTTATACCAAACGAAGTTGAGCTTGGGTATATTTTGCGTGATAAAGGAGACTTGAGTGGTTCGACAACAACGTCCTTCGACACTCCGCTAGACTTCTCAAGGCTGGTAGATCGATCGAGTTGACTAGATGATCTTTCTAGGTCATTGGCTTCGGAGCGCTTCAAACTACCTTGGGTTGACTTGCCAAAGTCTTGTTCAAGCATCATGTCTAGGCCAAATAACCCCGCGATTTAGTCACAGTGATTTGAAATGAGCGAAGGCGAAGGAATGGTGACTTACTCATGATCTCCGTATTTTTAGGGTCCATGCTTCGAGGTAAGGGCATCTGTTCACGGGTCAGAACAGATACCTTGACACTGATATTTTTTAAAAGAACAAATTCAACGTCAGTTCAGTCAATGATCAAGAAAGGTAGAGGTTTTGTCGTACAAACCTTCCAAAGTGATTATGTGGGTTATAGTACTTTAGGCTGCCAACCGTCTTCCTAAGCTTGTCTTTCCCGGCCGATTTCAACTCGTTCAAGAAAGAGGTCATGTCGGCTGGCGGACGCTCGTCCTGAGCACCAGAGGAAGCAAGCGCATATGGTCCACCAATCGAGTTCCTGTACGCATGTTTGGGTTTCACTGTCGTGTTCTAGATATCGAAAAGGGGATTGAAAAAGTGAGAAATATGCTCTGAAGTCCAAATTCATTCCGGCTAAAAAAATGAGGGAGGATTGACTTACCAGTGAATTTGTCGAAGATGAAGCCAATCTACCCGAGTTTGAGCCACTCAAAGGAGCAAACGAATGTCGACGAAGTTGTTGGGTTGACGGTTCTCCGAACAGATCTTTCTCCAGCTCACTATCACGTACCCACCCGCTACCGGTCGACTTGGCAGACAAGGGCGGACCCTGATCAATTTGCTTACCTTTCCCTTTCCAACGACTTGGGTCAGGAAGACCAGAAGCTTGGAATGGATTACCGTTTCGAGCAGTCGTGTTACCCGATTCAGATGATAAGCCCGCTCCAAAGAGATCTTGAGCTAAGCCTGGTAGACGCACGGCCGTCTGACTTACTGAGAGCGCTTTGAGTTTGAGACTTCGTCGGTGAACAGCTTCAGGAGTTTTCTCGCCAATAACCTCTGGCCCTTCTCCGTAAACTCGAGAGACTACGAACGGTGACCCGCCTATCATGGCACCTTCCGACGGTTTCTTGACCACGACCGGAGTACCCGTCAAAGTATTCGGGGTAGCCTGTGCTCTAGCGGAAGACCGGAACCGGCCGAATCGGGGTGCAGAGGCAGGCGAGGACGACCAAGCAGATTGAGGCGAAAACCTCACTCGGGATACATCATGGCGCGAAGAGCTATTGGAGGCTTGAGAAGTGTATCCTTTCTTGGACCGATTGAGCAAAGAAGAGTTGAGCTTCATCGAACGATGTAACTCTTGAGAGTGTCGAAGTTTCTCAGATTCTAATTCGCGTCGCAATCGCTGTACCTCGTCCTCAAGGAACTTGATCTTCTTTGTCGGGGTCACGCTCTGCTCTTCCGTAAGGGTATCATCGTCTGTCGTGTCTTGTTCCATTGCATCCGAATCGGCTTGAGTAGGCCTGATCAGGCCGAGTTTAGTCATGACTTTCAACTTCTGATTTGGCTTGGGATGTCCGGGTGAGGTAGCGGTCGACTTTGTCAATGATTGCTCAGTAGTCGAGAAGCTCTTACGCAGCTCGCGATAGTTGTAAATCAAGCCCCTTTTGCGCTTCTTCTCCCAATTTGGCGGTGGGCTTGCATCACAATTTGGGCGTTCCAGCAGTTCGTAGGATATCTCATCAGCATCTTCGTCAACCTCCTCGATGGTTTGGTGGTTTTGCTGGGGTGGCTCTGAGCGATGAGCTGGTGAAGTAAAACGATTTCCTTGACCTACAGTCGGGTTTGATGATCGCTGGCGAGACTCAATACCAGGGTGGTGATCGGCCAACGGGTTACGGGAAGTAGTATGAATGGTAGTGGTGGTAGAATCTGTAGTACTCTCGTTATCGGTCCGGCTAAGTGGTCGGTCCGTAGCAAGAGTGGTCTGTTGAGTAGTGTGGGCAGCTGAGTGCGATGCAAGATCTCTCATAGCCAGATGCGACCTCATTTCCGCATGGTTCAGAGATATCTGTGAGCTTGACTGGGCTAATGTCATAGGCTGACGAAGATTGGGCAGCGAGGGTTTCCCGATCACCTCATCAAGCGGGACCTTTGGTCGGATATACTGCTGACTCATCGCTGTTGTGAGACGATGCTCAAGGTGAGGCGAATGAAAGTGGAGTCGGTTGTGAATACTGGACGTCAACTCATTGGTAAGCTGTTCACATTCGTCTTCGGGAACTTGCCAAGAAACGTGAGGGTGACTGGAATGATGCAGGCTAGTCGTGCTGGATCTGATCAGATGATGACCAGGATCCGTGGTCACGCCGTGAGGTATGTGGGGGTGAGAGCGAGCGCTATCAACAGGAGCAAAGCTGTTCAAGGACGATATGCTACTAGCGCTCAGGCTGTAAGGCCGGTTGAGTGAACGAGGTGCCCCGAGTAACTTGGTATGGCGGGGTCTCGAGGGAGCAACATTCGAGCAGTGGGATTGATCGGCTTGATTGGTCATAACGGTTGAAGTAGTTGAAGTCAAAGAGGTCTGCGTAGAAAATTGGCCACGAGAAAATAGGCTATGATCGGCAGAAGAGAACGGGGAATCTTCAGAGCCCGAGGCAGACTGTTCCATCAACGTTCGTAGCACAGAGGGGGCACCAGGCTGATCCTCGGGCTTGTATCGATGGTCATCAACTGAATGCCGGTTAAGATACTTGCCATCTTTGTCTTGAGTCTCCACTCGAGTGATATCCATCGAGCTTGATTTTGAGACTGCGATTCCTGGCGGGTCCTGATCCATTCCTTCCATCGAGATAAGATTAGAGTCGGGAAAAAGGACTGAATTCGAACCAAATCGTCGGGCTGCGCCCGCCATACGCGGTGATGTGACTTCCTCGCCCTCCATTTCCTTATCTCCAGGTAGACAAGAGTTTCGGGACATTGCGTGAGCGCTAGCTGAAAGACGTTTAAAAAGATTGCGAGGTTTGGATTGGAAGGTGGTGGGCGATTTACGAAACGAATGTCGGTCAGTATTAAACAATTTAAGTGCAGGAGTAAAGGATGGGAGAGGCATCTTGGCCCCAGATACAGTCGATAAATATTTGACAGAGGTGGCAACAAGACTGGAAAAGATGTATGGCAGCGAATAGATGGAAGAGTTCCTGAATCCAGAACAGTCAGAATAAATCAAATGACATGAAACAGTCCCCCAAGTACCCTGACTAATTCAACTGCTTGAAGTGGATCTTGATCAAACCAATCACGAGACGGGATGAGTATTCACGGCCTGACGGCTGTCTTTGAAGCCCTGATGATAAATGATCATGTACGAAGAGGAGGAGGGCGAAAAACGCCAAACACGACCTCTTTGGGCACGAAATGTCTTACAACAGCTGAGACCAACAGACTGAATCAGGTAGCTGCTCCATAGATAGACAATAAATCGCATCCGTCAACGAAAGCGGTTCGAGGATGTCCCAGGTCTGATCAGGCTCAAGCGCATGAGGTGAATTGTTGGCCGAGGTTCGCTGACGCCAGTTGCCAAAGGACTTCAGACATGCCCCAAAGAGTTTGCATGGGGCACATAACAGTGATAGGACATATATTATGGGGCGAACCGCAAAAACTCGACACGACGGCAATGATCAGGCAGACAATCTAGCCGACTTGGCCAATCCACTGGCAGATCGGTCGCCAGCAAGAAAAAGCGACTGGGGGGTAAAATAGATGTGTAAATAGACTACCACAAGCCAGAGTCTGCTCTTGCGATGATGATTGAATGAATGAAAAGCCTTGCACAACTGGCTTTAACCTTCAAATTGCAACGAATAGCACTACTTCCAACTCCAGATACGCGGATAGGATATTGCGCCTTCACCGAAATTAGAAAGATGGATCTTCTTTGAGCAGGGAACATCAACCCCAACCCAATCATCTCTTCAACCAACCCCAAGCGAATACAGTTGACAGTCCAGCGCATATATACATACACGAAAGAGGATGATACTGTAGCTTTCCAATATAAAGCATCAAGCGCAGAGTGGAGCGTAAGGCGCCGAAAGAGATGGAGGCAGTTCATCAAGTGAAAGTAAGCACTTGGAGCCCCGTGTGACATCATTTGTATGCTTCAGAAGAAAATAAAATGGACGCGGGCATATATTCAAAGAGCAGGAAAAAAAAAGTATAGAGCACGCAGAGAAGTATAAGAAGTGATCGATAATCTAAGCAAGCTCACAGTATTGGGGTTTCAATGAGAACGGACGGGGGCTTCCGGGGCCACTTGAGATGGACAGGATAGGTGATCGTGGTGATGAGGCCGATTTCAATTGAATCAGATTGGTGGAGTTGGATAATCGCAATTTTTTAGGTGGCGAAGGTTGATCGGTATCAGTTTCTTCGTTGAGATCATCGGAGTCAAGTTGCATAGGTTGGTATTGATGGTGATGAGCAGGGAGGGTGGAATGTGATTTGGGTTGAGATTGTTGATTTGAAGCCTTCTTCGTTCTAGTGGTCTTCTTGGAGTGGTGATCACGCGTTCGTCTAGGAAAAGTGCTAGGAAGATGTTGAGGAGGATCAAGAGGGTGATGGTCTGTTTGATCGACAAAGTTTCCTTCCATTGCTTGACTGTATCCACCTCTCACCGTCTTCACAAAGTCAGTGAACTCGCGTTTGATGACCGACGGAAGTTGAAAGGCGAGACCGAACCAAGATGGGTTAGTGCTAGATTTTGCTGAGTTGTTAGAGAGTTCAGATTGATTTCGTTTTCGTTTGAGGTTTGTCGAGTGTCGGAGTGAGTTGAAAAGGGTACCAGAGGAGGGCGGTTGACGGACTGAGCTATTCATTTTCTGTCCTCTTTTCTTTTTTTTTTTCACTGGTATATTGCTGTTGTTGAGGGTGAGGGCACGGATGAAGGGTGTCGTGCTGTACAGTGTGACCGACCAAGAGAAGTGAAATGAAAGGAACCGACTCGATTCGATCGTAGATGACTCCAACACCCTTGCCGAATGAGATGGTTTATTCAGAGAGGTTGTTGATCGATCGTAAATAAATACACGAATCGTCCAGTCCAAAACATCGTTTGAAGGTCTCGCTATGAGGTGGATCAAAAGTGGCGGTCAAATCAAATCTCCAGTACTCAGTAGATGAAAGTCTCACATCCAGCTCATCGTCATCCAACATCTGTAGCAGAAACCGAATCTCGATTTCATTCGAAAGTTCAATCCGCTCCCTGTCACGCCAACCTCATCACTTCTCACGCGACTAGTAATTAAGTCAACCCCCTGTATCCTCACTGGACATTACGTACAGACTTTCAGACCTTTCACAAATGACTGTACATTCGCGACTCCCGAGGAGCTCTGTCATTCACCTCCGGTCTCGGATAATTCCTTAGTCAGCCCTATCATAGAAACTTTAAGGAAGAATCAATGGCCCCAATCGAGAAACTTCGGATCTGGTCAACTGTTTTGCTGGCTTGGGGTACTTTTGCTGGATAATTTTTAAACAGCTTCGATGCTTAAAATTTTAATATCAATCTTTCCAAGGTCATAAAGATATATGTATTTGAGAGGTTTTTCATACTGTGCAGATTGGTGTGAGGAAGATTGTAGACATGAAAAAAAAAGTGGGATAGGGTTCCCCTAGACCCTGTCACTAGGCTGAGATGTGTATAAGACCCGAAGGGGAATAGACCCTTAACAGCATAAAGACGTTTGCTTATGATAAGGGTGTCCCCTCGTGTCATGACCAACGGGAATTTCCAAAATTCCCTTCCCCTACTTGTTCCTTCCTTTTTTCGTTTTGAGATCCACTCAGGTGCCTGGTTCTTTCTCAACGTATTTTCATTCTTTTGTAAGATCCGTCGAAAGAGTATATAATGATCCTTGTAACCTGTCTCTCTTTTAGATCTCGTAATAAGACATTCTGGAAGAGTTTGCCTCGTGACATTCTTCGGAGAGCACCGTCCTGTGCTGAAATCTCCGTCGACAAAGTTATACATTGGTTGTCCACTCGAACCGTATAACACTAGTCCTTACACCTCGGACTACCCCGACCAGGGTCCTCTATTTCCTTTCGTTAATTCTCCTCGCTTCTGTTGTATCTTGAAGAAGATGGTTGTTAAGTACTTTAGTATATAAAGTAGTCTCTCTGGTTGTAGCAAGTCGGGAGATCTAGCAGAATCCAATTGTCGTTAACACTCACTGTTCACTAGTCATCCAACCAGAGATCTTGTTTCCTCAATAAGCATTACTTGTCCTCACTGTAGTTCTTTTGTAAAACTTTCTCTTCAAAATACACGTGACCAGAATTATCCTTTCAAACTTCTTGTTCCGTGAACACCCCAACCTAAAAATTTAGGTTAGACTTAACGTGGGTAGTAAATCCCCGTTACATTTGTATGCAGGTTGTGTAGCCCATGTTATAACTTGTGAGCCAATTCGGCTGTTTATGGTCACCAGAAGCATTATGCTGTTATTTTTGTTTCATCTATGACTGGCACTTGTCTTCTTGTACTAGGCCGCCATCAACTTAGTAGGCTACTACAGTGTGTAATGCTATGCGAAACCGCACTTGGAAAAAAAAAAAAAAGAAGCATTGTGCTAGTAGCGTCACAGGCTCGTAGTCAATCTTGTTGTACAGACTACACCGTGTCCGCAGAAAATGCGCCCGACGTCTAGCGCTGACAAATCCCCTTTTTGACACAAGGGGGTTTTGTTGGCGCTTGGCGTTGTGCGCAATTTCTGCGGACACGGTGCTACGGCCTGAGTTATTCTCTCTTCATGCTTCAATCTCAAGTAGGATCAAATGTTGCCTCAAACCGGTTTTCTTCAGGGAACCGGTTAGTGCTTGTAGAGTTGATAAGAGGGTGAGTTGATTAATTGATTCTGGAAGTAATGAGAATACACCTAGTACACACAACATCATAATATATATAAAAATTACACAGGATAACATCACACACATTCAAACTTACACAGAAACCATGTCAAACAAACTGGTAATGCATATAACAAAAGGTAGTATTAAATGCAAAAAAAAGGCTGTTAATACCTCAACAATGCAGAGCCAAAGCAACAGACAACAACTGTTGTTCAGTATTGCCAATGTGGATAGAAGGGCATGTACAAAGCTGTCGAGTTGGACTGTCTTGAAGATGATGGAGACCTATTTCTTCATGTAACTTCCTGTATGCTGACATATGGACAAGGAGATAGAGAAGTAAAAAGGCCCTGAAAACAATTATTACATGAGTATTGTACAACTTACTGACATACAATATGGTCAGGATTGAGTTACTCACAGGTTATCAAGAATTGAGTAGATGAAGTCATTTTCCTAAGATAAGTTAAAGGAGCTGGAGTTAAACCAAATCTGACTTGGTCTATTTCAAAATACAAGAAGGAAAATACGCACAATCTCAGCACTGACCCACCAGAGTAGATCTGATACACAATAAAAAACTGCAAAAGAAGAGTGGAAAGATGTAACCTGTGAATGTCAGACTTTGAGCACAAAAACAAGCTTTTTTGGAAAAATCTATGTACCACCCAGGTAGTTGAAGGAAGAAGCAGGACTGCCATAAAAGAAATCTCTAGGCTGCGTTGTGCTACTACCTTCTGTTGGTGAATGAGATGAACTTCTGCAACAATTTTTATACCCCTTTGGACATGTTATTCTCTTGTCTTACCTCCTGCCATTGTTCTGTGATATGAATTTGTCAGAATTAGGATCCATATCTGTGGCTCACCTGTGTCATACAGATCCTTTGGGGAAACACCAAAGAAAAGTAATTACAGTATCCTCGGTCTTTTACCGATAAGATCGGTGCAGATCGGCAGCACGGTCCAGCCTGATCCAGTCAGCCCCTCAAACAAGTTCGACAAAGTTTTGAACTACAGAAAAGCTTTCTGATCATCACAGACACCAATCCAAGGTGATCCACATCCATCCAAATGATTT
>AWVX01021273.1:0-15989 GCA_000500245.1 Cronartium ribicola 11-2
CTGAGTATGAGTTGTAATTTTGTTTTGTGAGTCCATGGCATTTTTATGCTCAGGGCTGACAAGATATGAGGTAGTCCATGTATTCATGAGTCATGATTTCACGAGTTATTTTGAAGGTGTCTGAAAATCTCTTCATGCCATCTATATTTAGTTTGCGCTACTCAGATTTACACATCAAGGTATAAGGTGAAAGTGATGAAAATTGAAGATGAAAAGAAACTCAAAAATCAAACAGGGAGAAGAGTGGGAGTGGGAGTGAAATAATTGACTGCAAGCTCCCAGGTAGGTTAGGGTCGATGTAAACATGTCATTGAAAGGGACGAATCACAGGGTCTATTTGCAAGGCCCCTGGCAATTGGGGGCCTGGAAAACAGACATTGTGAATGTGAATTGTATGTTGGGGCAGGGTCTAGGGTATTTTTATAGGGCTGCTCATAGGCTACTCTGAGTCTCTTTCCTCATCAAATTGAGAATCAAAGTAAGTCCTCTCTATCTTTCTTGTCTCTCAAAGATTTGCTGTTTATCTGACTTGGTTCACTCAGAATCTTATATTGTTATGTCTTCTCATTTTGATCACTGCATGTGCAGGTCATTCTCTGAGCCATTGCCTTGATTGTTCTCTTTCATATCTTAGCTTACAGTACTTACTGTCCTGTTGTACCAGGTGTATAGTATTTTGTAGTGATAGTGGTGGTGTTTATTTTTCTCATGAAATTGAGAATCAGAACTCTTATATTTTTGTGTCTTCTCATTTAAATCCCTGCGTGTGCAGGTCAGTCTTAGAGCCATTAGAGATCAAGTTCAAGACCAAGCGTATGCTTGTAAGAAATGTCTCCGCTTGTCTCCGCTAGATTCGCCAATCGTGAGAGACAAATCCCAGAAGTAGACGCTATAAGTAGACATCTACTTCAAGCTGCGACAAGCCTATCACAGCCCGTTGATGGGTTTGTGATATATTGCATCAGAGCATTCATAGCCCTGGTTTACAAGTCCTGGTGAGAGCGCCCCTGAGGCAAAAAGACAGCTGAAGGATATTTGGCCCCGCTTTGCCAACCACCAATACGGTGGGAATCAGCGCAGCTGTATGTACAAGTTTGACTCAGACACAGAGTTTGAGCCGTGAGATATGTGTTTATAATTAGGGATGGAGAATACAGGCAACGTAGCCTCCAGCCATGCACAATTTATTGGCATTCACAAGAGGGCACAACCGCCAGTCATTGCAAACACAGGTAGGCATTGTCGGATCTGTAGAGAAAGAAGAATAAAAGTGTTTGTCATCCATTTTACCGTGCCAGGTACAACTGACATCCCAACTCGCCCCAAATTACAGTATCCAAAACAAACTTTATCGCGCCAATGAAACAAAGCGGTCGGAGTAATGATGGCCTACTGTAGAAAGAAACATGGTAGGGGGATAGAACACAAATTACGGAAGATGTTTTCTATACAAAAAAATGTTGAAAGTATCATCACCTCGATGAGAACGCAATGGAGTTCTAGATGGAGATTGATAAAAACTTGGAAGCTTGATCCCTTCCCTGAAATAGTCAGGCACTGACTCGCCTTTTCAGGACATAGCAAACTCTTGCCTTATCGCCTCTTCAAGCTGGGAGTTCTTTCAAACCATGAGTAGATCATGCGCAGCTTTCAATTGTTTTCCAATTTTACCTGCTAGAGTGTAAGTCTGGGTTTCCAACCAACTTCCCCAGAGCTCTTGCAGGTTGTGATACGCTGTGGGGTAACTACTCCGAGCATAGTGAAAGAGCGTCCGTATACCCCAGTCCGCATTCTTTTCGAGTTGCAGCCATTTTGTCTCCGAATTTGGAGGCAAGTTTTCTTTTATGTTTTTGACTGACTCCACCGCTAGGTTGATCATATCTTCAGAATTTTTTGGATCCTTCATTTTTTCCGACTTCACACTGGTTATGAATTCATCAGCCAAGTCTTTGGACGTTGCTAAGGTAAGGATTATCGTGAAATCAGATTGGAACACACAGAAAGTTTGGTTGAGACTCATGATACCAAAGTTGTTTTTTGGATTAAAATCTCAAAAAATGATCAGACTTACTGAGCACAAGTTGATCCCTGATGGCTTTGACTTGCCGAATCTCTTCCTCCGACTTCGGTTCAGCTGCCTTGTCGAGAGAAGATGTATAAGCCGCATGGATGTATTTTGCAATTCCTTTGTCGGCATGAGCAGCGTCTATTTGGAATTTATTATTCAGCAACTTAAGACCTTCACGAGCCAAATCCCGCTCCGGAGATTCTTTGAGGGCGGTCGCGTGAACATAAAGGGTCTTCACGCTGATCACCAGCTTCTCCCGCAGTCCATCCGTCATTGCTTCACTGGGCTTAGGACTATTGTAGAGCGCCCTCATTGCCCACAAGACCACCTCACTCGCCTCAGGTTCTGTGTTTGCAAGATTTCTTGCCATGTCCACTATTTCGGGTGACGATGCTCCGGACATTTGCCGGATCAGGTCCGGTAAATTCACTGTCGTGCGATGGCAAATAAGAATGTTTAGCGGAGCTGTCTTACTAGACTTGAGTTGCTTTAAGGGAGGAGAAGATCTTACTGGTCTTAATCTCCGCCTGCATTTCTGCTATGGACTTTTCCATTTCTTTCCATGGTTTCTTATACTGACTTTGACCCCATGAGGGGAGCTTCGCTGAGAAGTTTCAAAGTTCGGGGTCAAACAAGAAAGTCTAAGCATTGGGGACTCTCGGTAAAAGTGTACTTGAGTTGTCAAGCAGAAATTTTTACCGTGGGTCTTTGTAACAGTATTGACTCCGTTCTCGCCCCAATTTGAGGATAGGTATTTCCAAGATTTTTTCAGACCAGATGCGAATCCGCTGCGGATCTTTTGCCCTAATGTCTGAAATTTGTGAGACGTGAAACGGACTTGGCTCAATTTTTTTTTTCAAGGTTCGAGTCACACAAAAACAGCTTGATCGGACTGGAAACTCGAGGATTATCTACGGACCTTTTGGGGTGCTGCATCTTTTTGTTTCGGATCTGATAGGATAAGATCGATGTAGCATCCCAAAACGACAAGGTAGGTTATTAGTATAAATGTATGGTTCCACCAGCTGATTAACGGGACAAACCTAGTTGCGGTTTCTCTCCTTCAGCGATCACTACCTTTTCGCCTTCCGGAAGTAAAGCAAATGGATGATATTAGTTTCTATGCCATGGGGAATTTGCCTAGCATGGAAGACTTACCATCCCTGGCATCTTCTTGTTTCCTCCAGCTCGTGGAGAATAGCTTTCTCAGTTTCTCCCAAGTCGCTCTCGCTGTTCTTCTCAATCGCATGATACCAGTCTGAATGACAAATTGAAAGATTTGTAAGTCGATGATTAACAATCGACGTAGTTCTCTGAGGCGCCCCACTAAAGGGATTGCATCAGGAATCTCGGCATTTGCGGATATCCACATACCTCGAATCCCCGGTCGACTTTTTCATCATTGAGCGATCCTTTCGGACTCTCCTTGCCACTGGAACTCCTCAAAAGCGTCTGGCGTTCCGAGTCAGAATCGTGGCCCATTGGGCCAAAATCCTGTGATTCTGGTTTCTGACATCGACGCATTAACTTCAAACGTCCCGCGACTAGACCTCGGCGTTGGAGGCAGGCGACATGATCCATCGAAGAGTGATCGAAGAGCTTAGCTTCGGAGGATATATGGAGGCGGGAACTTTCCGTGCCTTCCTGCACATTGTGCAACAGTTCCATCGCCCGAGTCATGTCGATGGCATAGCAAACGAGCAAGCTGAATGCAAGGGCAAAAGCGCGAGGCAGCCGCATAGTTTTTTCTTGCCCGGGGACTGTTCAATCGTCTTTGTTACCACAAAAAGGATGAGATGACATATCGTATTGTTAGGCCAACGTAAACAGTGCCCGTTGATTCACCCGGTTGCAAACAGCAACTGCTTTGCGCAGAAGTAAAGGGAGAAAATGGAGAGTGTGGTCGATGGCTTACCCGATCAAAGAGGGTGGGTACTTCAGCGCCGATTGCGGGCGTTGGAGAATGAATGTGTAGCCGCAGCGAGCCAATGCCTTGCCTCCGAACCAGTTGATGAGGTGGTCGAACCAAAGTTGACCGAAACAGGCTGCTGAAATCAAATGTTATGTTGCGAATCGAGCGGCGTCAAGACTTAAAAGAATGTGGTGTCGGGTAAGGAATGTGTGTTAGAGGAAGGGAAAGGTCGAAGAGTTGGTGATAGGGGATGGAGGGACGTTCCATATCTCAGGTCTGGAGAGATAATACATGGCCAGCGCTCTAGCACCACCGACAGAAGGTCGCGGAAGGGTCATCACACCCGCAAAGTATGTAGCTCGTAAACCAATACGCAAACAAGAGTCGGAGACGCCGGTTCTGTAAAAACGGAGATGGCACTAGAGTGAAACTCGTCAGTCTATTGACACCCGTTGAACCAAGAAAATGTGAAAGGGAAAACAGACCACGAGCTCGATGCGAGTACAGCAGCTACATTATCTATGACATGGTACACAAGGATGGAAAACCTCGTCCTGAAACCATCTTTCTCCAATAGGCGAGGTATTCTATTACATGATTCATAATCCTGGACCCTAAACCGTCAGTCCGAAACATTCCGACTCCAACAGCTTTCAAAGGATGGGCTCTGAACAATGACTGGGCCCATACTGTATGAAGGACTAGAGAGCTAGTTCCCGTTTTAAGTAATACTTCTTACGTGCTAGTGTCTAGGGAGGTACCGACCCACGAGTTCTGGGACATGAAGTTGAGAAGCGTTGGGGACGAACATGGCCTCGTGTCATGTTCAACCAGCAAGCCCCCAATGGGGACGCGATAACGTTGAGGGTTATCCAGGCCTACGGTATTTTTATTTTTATTTTTATTTTTATTTGTTCATTGCGTTACGTCCACATAGGAGCCGGCACAGCTATTTTATCATGTTCCGGCAACTGCAGGATCCCTTAAAATACTTACAATTACAGTCAAAACTTCCTGAGGCCATGCCATTCCGAGGCTCAACCCGGGGTCGCGCCAAACACTCAAGACAACGAAGATTCAAAACAGGTCCTCCAAGATCCACGTCTGTTTAGATAAAAATGTATGTACAGTACCAAGAAACTGATGTTAAGTACATTCCCCATGTGGTGGTTTCATGTGATTTGGAGGACAATCTGTTTTTGGTCCAGTCTGTGAAAGAAAATCAAGTTGAGACAAACCCACCTAAAACGCATTGTGGCCGCTCTCAAACCCAGAAGAAGGGTAATGTAAAGACTGAAGTGCAGTTCTATTTTCGTTCTTCGACCTGGAGCCGCACAGCCCAAGTAACAGTGTCGATGATCAATTCTCACCCCTATAAACTGAATATGGTCTCACCATAATGACATGATACCTGCCGAATAGATCCAATCAATCTCTTATGACCTCAACTTTCGCTACTAAGGTGGACAACTCACCCAAAGTTCGTCTTCACGGGCGGATCTGTATAGATTGGGGAGGAAACCGTAGAAGGTGTCAAAAGAAAAGCAGCGTCTTGGAATGGTCCAACCATCGAACCCCTGGATTCAGTGTGTAGCCGGAGCAGTATCACATCCTCAGCAAGGTCGTCAAGCCTATCTCAAAGGTCGATTGTCACGTCACGTACCTCGTCATCCAGCCCAAACTACCGCCGTTGCGAGCCTTATCTTCACTCAGCTCGGCTGCCACTCTGTCAAACGCGGCACCAGCCTTGAGCCGGCTAATCGCTTCCAAGGCCGGTGATTGTTTTGAGCACAAGATGTGGCGCACCTAATTGATAAGATGATAGGTTATGAATTGTTCAACAAAGGTCACTTTTACAAGCTTTGCAAGACCCACTTTGAGACTATTGGCCGGCTTTATTTTGGTACTCCCGGTGGCTGAGACCGGTGAGATTGATGGGATCTGATTAACAATCACGATGTCCTTTGCGGCGAGAAAGATGGGCATCAGACTGACCTGATGCAGTGTCTTTCTTCTTGGAGCCCGCGGTCGCTTTCGATTGAGGGGCCATGAGGGGGTCTGAATCTGATTAAATGGTGCAGATGTTCACGGGATTCGAAAAGGCAGTGGAGTTCGTTGCATGCGCATACATAGAATCCCGAGCAGCCAGAACCTCAAACCGCTGTGCCGCAGTATAGCATGCCTTCATAGAGCGGGTCGCGCCAGGCGCCCTGAAGCCCCCATGCGTGCCCATCGTGTTGATGCTCATGGACTCATGCCGGGCTCAACATGCTCAACCTTCATTCATCACCCCACTGCCTCTCTTTTCCCCTCTCCTCCAACAACTTGAGCAGGAGGTAAGAGCTGGTATAGCCCCTACCTCTGCTATCCTGACAGGAAGCATGCTACACCAGATACGTCTCCTTATCTTTTTATATCTTGTCCAGAAGGACAGGACTCCTCTCACTACTGTAGAGTGAGGAAAATCAGCTTCATCCCATCTCTCTACAGTACTGGGAGGCAGGAAGGAACCTAATACTATCTCTTATACCAGTACTGTTGAGGGATGGGATAGCACTGCCAGCATTAAACAGGTTCCCAGAAGGGAATATGCCTACTGAGCGAGAAAATGCACAAAATGACAGATGCATTAAACAAAATGAAAGGAAAAACTAAAACTGGATGTTCTCTCACTGAATAAAACATGGTAACCTTTTGAGGTTACTCCACAGGAAATTACATGTACAGGGACAGAGTGGAGCTTTTTGGAACACCCACAGGTGCTGACACATCTGTAAACCTCCTTGAAAAAAGTTCCAAGGAAAGGGAAACCCAGTATTACTGAAAAGTTGAGTTTTCAGTACTATATTTTTTCCATTAAATTAATGTGTTTTTCATTTCTTGCATTTTCCCACTCAATAGGCATATTCCCATCTTGAAACCTGTTTAATACTGGAAGTTTAAAGTCCTTACACATTTTACAGTACCACTTTGCTCTTCTTCTTTCCCTTTGTTTTTGAGCTCTGAAGCTTTTGGCTGTCAGGACCAGCCTGGTCACTTCCAAAATGTGGTTCTTTTTTTTTGTATCATTTTTCATCTTATTTTGTTTTTATCTTGATTCTTTTTTTTTTTTTCATTTCATTTTCTGAGATTTTCCTTGAAACTCATAAGTGAATGGATGAAGGAAAGAGGAAAAGTATGGTTTTAGACATCAAGAGCCTATCAGCCTCCAGCTCTTTACACCAATTCAAGGTGGTGCATCTGCACCCCTCATCTGTTTGATTGGCCAATGAGTCAGCCAACTCTTGAAACTGAGTATGAGTTGTGAGAAAAATCTGAATTGTCTCAAGGCAGGGATGCCTGGTGTGTGTGTGCGGAAAAAGTGAGTGTGCTGGTCAACTCTTGCCTACGAGAGATATTCTGACCTATACAAGATGAACATAAAAGATCAGATGAAATAATGAGATGTGAGAAATAACAAGTCTGTCTACCTGGTACGGGTCAGACGAGATAAAGTGAGGCAAGAGATGGTGGAGCTATGTGAGCAGGGTACATGATCTAAGGATGAAATGAAAGACAGGATAAACTGAAAATAGGACCAGACTTCAGAGACAAGATATCAACACCATTACAAGTAAAAATTGAGAGGACTTACTTTCTCTTTCCAAAGATGCAGAAAGAGAAAGTAAGCCACTTGCTGGACTACATAAGTATATAAAATCAATTGATACTGTGAATATGCTTGAGACACCTGATCGCGTAGTAATACCCACCTGACACTGTTCAGGAATCACTGGTGCCTAGTTCCACTATAAAAACAGAGGCACCTGGTATGGGATGGTGAGTGGGGTATAAATCCTCCTTGAGTTTACCTGCCCTGCTACATAGGTGATGCACTAACCTGGTATGGGATGGTGAGTGGGGTATAGATCCTCCTTGAGTGTACCTGCCCTGCTATGTAGGTGATGCACTAACCTATAGAAAGGTGGTGCACGTAGAAATGAGCAGGGTAAGGATTTGTGAGTTGACTAAACTCGTGATCTGGGTGGGGAGGATCCCAATAGGATGGTTGCAACAGTCATGAGAGAGATTGAGGAAAATGAAGATGCTTAAGGTTAGATATACATGAATGTGAGAGAGAGAAAGGAAAAGGTTCAGTGCTTATGTCTCTTTCCGCAGATGAGGAAAGAGAAATGGAGTGAGAGGAGGGAGTTCTTTATAAGGATGGGGAATTTTGGTATGGGTATAGTGGTTATGTCAATGTGGAGGTGGTGGTGCTGTATCAATTGAATAGAGACAGATAATGCTTTATTGTGGCTGTTGCCTCCACATGTTGTGGTTACCGCACAGTCTCTTTTTGGATGAACTGATGAGGGGAGAGAGAGAGAGAGCAAGAACACAAGCTTTGAACCTTGACAAGTTGTAGTTTAATTTGTTATTCCATGCTGTTTTAATACTCAGGGCTGACAGAAACAGTTATTTTGGGTTGTACAACAAGGAGGAGCACAAGCTGCAACAAGTCATTTAAACAGGTGAAGGAAGGCAAAGCAAAGACACTGGGGAGGAGTGAATAATGAGATGAAGAAAATCATGCTGCAGCCTCATCCTTGTGAATCTCACTCTGCTCAGTGTCAGCTTCTATTTTTATCTCAGACAAGTTGACCAGAGTGAAACATCCACCTGCAATGTCCTCAGACCAAGCCCAACACTCTACTTTCTTCACACGATGTGAATCATTTGTTTTTCCTTGCAGGAAAAAGATTAAATGTCTTTGTCATTACATTTACCCAAAAAAATTACAAAGGCATTGAATCATTTATCCATCAGGAAAAACAAATGATTCATGTAGTGTCATCACTTGAACACCAACACAAAGTTTTCCCCTTGACAAGCAAGCAGTAGGTGACAGATTGATCTTGATGCCATATTTTCAAAGGGTAACTTCAGGGTCAGGGGTTTTTGGAAAAGCAATGAGGCCATTTCTTGCCATTCAAGGCCTCTACGAAAAGAGCCATTCACGATGAACAATAGAGAGCACCAATCAGCCATATTTGGTGAAGGTCAAAATAGAGTGAAAGGCAGAATGAAACAGTGAGCTATTTGACGTACCAAGCATAGCATTGAGAGTGTGAGCCAGATTCCGCTTCAGCATATCACTCTCTTGCGAACCGCGTCGCTTCCTCTTAGTAGCACGTGGACTAGTTGCCTCAATTGCTTTGGCTAACGAGTGACCTTGGGTGAACAGGCCAAACAACCATTGCTAACCTGGACTTCAGGCCAGAACTTTGAGAAAATTAGTGAATTCTTGCGTCTACCCAGCCCCCTCCAACAAATTTACATCTTGGTATGCGTGCTCATATCGCACGCCAAGATGCGATGTTGTATCGCACAATTGCAAAGCGATGATATGTTTGTGAAATGTTGCGTCCAATTGGTATAATGCGAGTAAACTTCAATAGTGTTAATAGCTCACTGGACAACCCGAGGGTATTCCCATACCTTGCTCAATTTGTGCTCGACACGGGGAGATTCAAACACTTAACGTTCTTACCTCCCGGATGATGATTAGGCCGACCGGTTTCTCTCTCCTTCTTCTCTGTTTGGTTCCTCCTCGAGCATCCTGGGGCCCTCGATCTCTGAATTTTAAACTTTTTGTACCCGGCTTCTCATGGATTCTCTCCCATATGTCTCAAACCTCTCTCTCTCAAGGCTGTGCTAGTTTATGTCTGGGTTGTTAAGCTAGTCTGTACACTGGTCTCTCACTTGGTGTGTTATTGAATACAAAATCACACTTTAAAAAAAATAAAAATAAAATAATAATAATAGGTATAATGCAATTCAACCTATTGAATCTCATACTTTTGTGCGACTCAACAAAGATGCGGTTCAGGATTGCATCGACAATAATCATGCGACGCAACATCACTCACTCGGCGTCTAAGCGCTCCAAAAGCCTAAGCGATAGAACGTTTGGGGTCGTGTGAAACATATCCTACTCAACCCTCTCATCTCTCAACCTGCACTGAATTCATCATTGCCATTCTTCATGTAATTCAATACCGGGTGAAATCCAGTATTGCAACTTTTCAAGAAATGCAATCTCCCTACGCATCAGCAAAACATCGAAATCCACTCAAAAGGCCGCAACTCACTCAAAATATATCAAAGTCTCAAGAGCAAGATTGAAATGTTATTCACATCATTATTTAGATTCATGCCCAGATGGTCATTCATTCTAAAGCATAAAAGTAAGACTGAGGAAGAGATGGTTGTGGTCCTGGTTTGAGTCTGGATTATATTTAAAGGATTTTGAAAGATTATACGAAAGCTGAAAACAAAATCATTGACCAATCTGAAACTTCGCAAGACCATCCAAATTTGATTTATAATTTAGAATCCCCTTCCTCTACGTAAAGGGAGGATTGGGAGGATCCCTCACATGATTTATCACCTTACTTTACACCCCTCAACGCTTCCTCCCTTACTACCACTACCACCAGCAATCACAAATCCTTCTCAGGGTCTCCCACTCAATTGACTCTGCCTTCCTCACCTAGGTAAGCCTTGTTTCAAGTTGCATTTCTTATGTTCAATTTTGTTTGTTTTCATTAACTAATAATTTCTCTTCTCTTTTTGTTGTTTTAGGTCTTTGATAAAAATTTGATCCTTTCCAGGTTTTGTTAATTTATTTTCATTGACATGTCTTTTATTTTATTTTTTATTTTACCTGGATTTTTTCTTTCATAGGTTTGTTTGGATTTGTTTGGTTCAATCAATACCAGGTATTTCTCAATGGATTTTTTTTTTTTAAAAAAACTTTTTATTTTTTATTATTGACTCATTCTTTGATTTAATTCTAGATCAATCTTTGGTTCTTCTACCCCCCAGGTACTATTTGTATTTGACAGATTTTTTCTTTATCTTTTTCTAGCAAGAACATCAACTTTATACCTGGCTGAGAGACCCTTTATGAAAATCCTATCTAAAATTCTTTTTCCCCAGGATTTATATTCAAGGAATATTTTCGGTCCAAGGAAAAATCTTACTGTTAGTGGGGTCTATCAAAAGTTCAACTTTAAATTCTGGTAAAATATTAGAACATCTCACTTTAATTCTTCTCAACAGAGAAGCTTGTTAAAGAAAAGGAAATATATATATATATAAATGTCAAGCTGGTGTAGAGCAGGTCTCTGAATTTTTAAACTTTGAATACCTACTATAAACCATCAAAATCTATAGCCATAAGATAATGATAACTAATAAATAACTTTTGTATTCCAAAAGGTTATTCTGAGTCAGACCCTGGGGATCCAATACACTAAAATTTCTCTGTGTAGGATTACAAGAGCATTGTGGTAGTTTTTTATTTTTTATTTTTAGGTACAACACACTTGCTATAGTTGTTCTTACATCACCAGATTCCTGCTATGCTAAAGGTTTCTTCATAAAAACTCATATGAAAGACCACATTGATATCCAAAAAACCCTCAATATATTAGGCCTGTAGTAGAGTTTTTTAATGGGGAAGAGAACTGTAAATGGAAAAATTGTCTCACTATCACACACATATATATATATATGATTAATTGGCCATATCAGTACCCCACTCTTCCATTAAAAACCACCTATATGGTGTTACATAGCAGAGAGGATCTGGTCTTACTGAACAACAGTGGCACACTGCTAAAGTTTGCTCCTTTTTTTTTCATTACTTTCCAACTGCCTAGTCAGTTTAGGTTTCTACACAGATCTGTTTTAGCATTAGCAGTAAAATTTGAAAACTTAAACATCTACCCACTGTTCTCGTCTGAAAGGGCAGGCCCTACTAGACGTTGAAGGCTCTAAGAAATTGGTTAGCAGATTTTTCCGCTACTATTCTAGCAGAAAAGTACACTTGCATAAAATTCTACTTTCCCACTACAATGCAATGAAATTCTAGTGTGAGGGATTTTGGTGTAAAAAATACTAGTGTAAAACTCTCACACCAGGCTTCCAAATTGAATTTTACGCCAGTTTTTTTTACACTAAATTAATGGCGTAAAACTGACTGGCGTGAAAGTCATCCCTCATTAATATCACCTCAAATTTTACCCTATTCACCTTTACGCAACTTTGACTTTACCACACCGGCCCCGGCAAACCCCCATCTACACCACTACCTACTCACCGGAACCTGCAACCCAATGCTCAACCGCAAAAAGTTACAACTCACCCAATCCCTTTGGGTTACTTGAACTGACAGGGTGCTCTTCATCCTCCATTACTTTCAAGACCACTTTCAATCTTACAATTAAGAACAACTAATAGTATGAACAACAATCTTGATAATTTAACTAATAGTAGTAGTAGTAGTAGTTCATCATTGTCTACTAGAAACAGTAATAATTTACCAACCAAAGTGGAAGAATTAGTATTAGTTACCAAAATTTCACCATCAGATTGGGATCCATCTTTTGAAATTTCACCTGAATTACCATCAATTACAAAACAATGGATAGTTTCAAGTGATGATTGGTTGCATTTGATTCACGTGACGGAAGCACAAAAGTGCTCCTGACATTCTTTCAAGTTCATCAGGGCCTTGTTACGATCCCTTTCTTCAAAAACAGCCATGTATGCTTCAACAAATCCCTTCTTCTGCTCAGCAGAGAAGTCCAGAACTTTGCAAACCAAGAGCTCTTTCTCAGCTGCTGTTAAGTCTGCATTATTGATTTGTTTCATCAAAATGATAAAGTGTGCTTGATGGTGAGCATCTCCAATTCCATTGATCCACAGGAGCTGGATGGGCACCCATCTTCCAAGTGCTTCATTGAACATTGAAGTAGTGAGGAAGTATCCATGGTGGATACACCAATAGATCAGACACCAAACCTCCGCTGTATACCTTGCCAGACCGGGTTTGTTGACACAGGACCTGCACCATCCAGTCAGTTTGAAATGTGGTATGGGTGTCCAATATGTTGAAGGAGACAGAAATGAACCGCAGCCCCTATCTGGTCTCATTGGATGGTGATGCAAGTTCAAAAGGTGGCTGTCAGCACAAGACAACCAACCACCATGAAGAAGAAAATATCAATCACCTGGCCCAATAAAGCATATCCAAAATGAAGCAATTACTGCCACCCTTGCTTTCTTTTTCTGGCATGAGCCCATTGGCCACCAATATCTTCCTTCGGAGATAGGCTAACCAGTCTTTATGCACAAAAGATGGGTGGATTTCTGACACAATCTCCACCTCAAGCTGTCCATTTCCCGCAGTCCCAACCTATGCAGCTCACCAAACAGGAAATGGTGAATCAGGGAGAGATCAATTCCACATCACCAGTGGACTTTGAAACCCTGAAACAAACCTTGTGTGCCACGGGTTTTTTATTAGGGTCTTCTAACACTTTCTTCATCAGTTCCTTTTTTGGCCAGGGGGTCAGCTTTCTTTGGATCTGGCCATGGGTGATTGTGAAAGCCAGAATGGCAGAGTACTGCCCAGCCAGTGGTGTTGTCATAATCCACTTTACAGGCTGTTGTCCCACATTCAATATACTTCTTCTGGCCTTTGCAGCCATATGTCACGCATGGAGGTGGACTTTGATCAAGGTGAATGAAAGAGATGTGAACCAAGAAAAGAGTAAGAGATATTTCAACAGACCCAATTCAAGTGCTTACTCACTTTGAGATCAGTTCCTGGATCTTTCCGGGTCCTGTGGGCGGTGATTCTTGTAGTCAACAATGAAGGTTGGTGCAACATATGACCCCAAGGCATGTTATGCAAATAGTCCTCCAGCCTGGGTTCTCTAACTTTGAGCTGTGCATTGTATTAGTGAAACCAACTTTTCCAAAGTTGGTGATTTTTTTGCCATGCATTTGGACAAAGACAGTCTCTCAATTAGGGTATATTGGGTTTTCCTCCTTGTCTAATTTACAGTTGTAATCAATGTAAGTGACACAGCTGTCTTTGTCTAATTTTTGAGCCACAGAGAAGTTCTTTGTGAGTTTTTTAGGTCAAGTTTTCCTCTTCTTTTTCTTTTGCTGAGGCGAAGGAGGGCTTCTGGAAGCAGGCAGGGACCCCAGACCAATAAGCTGGGTGCCTAAAGGCATCTTACACTGTTTTCAAGTGATTTGTGAATTGGTGAGCAGGAGGGAGTTTGCAAGGAGAATTCAAAAAAAAACCTCTCTAGTTGTTGAAGATTTCCAATTTGCTTGGAACACCGGGTATAAGATTAGGAACAGGACACCTGCTAGTGAAAGGGTGGGATATGATGAGTCCTCTCTAATGTGACTCTCCTGACCCGTAAGGGTATGAGTGCTGACCTAAGAGAAACAGCACAAAGAGAAAATTCAGGAGGGGTGAGCTGTCTTTGCTCGTGACCTGGGATGAGAGGAAACTAAGTTATGGGATATTCAGATATACATTCATATTACAGTTTAAGTTAGAGTTTGATGTAGAAGGTGTTTGAGAGGGGTTAAGGGTGTGGATGTGGGGTAGTTGAGATTTGTGCTTACGTGTTCTCTTTTTCTTCAGATGAGGAAAAGAGAACACAAGTGGGGACGTGGTGAGCTAGATGAGTGAGTGAGAATTATTCACCCTGTGTATAGGGATGTCTAGATATTTGAATAACTGTATTTGTGTTGATTGGACACCAACAGTTGTGTCTAGTTGACTCCTGCTCACTCTAAACAACTTCCAAAGAACTGACCTCTGTACCCAAATGGGAGCCGCTGTTGTATAGCTGCTGTCCCAAAGGGGACTAGCTGGATTCAACAAATGAACCTAGTCAACCAGAGGATCAACACCTCGCTGTGGAGGCTATCCCTATGGGGAATCAACTTACCTAACCTCTCACATTCTTTGAGACTGAGTTTAGTCTCGGAGTTGTACCTTCCTGGAATGGATAGCTCAGTTCTAGCCTTCAAAGTCAAAGTATATTATCCATCAAAATTTCAAGCAGAAGCTGCTTTCGCAGAAGATGCTTTTAACTATTTGATAGAATTATTTTCATTCTCATTGCAAAAGAACAAGTAGTCAATGATCATAATAGAATGATGATAAAAGAAAGTCCAAACAAAACCATATAACACAGCAGGTGAGAAGACAGTATAAAGGAAGAGATGCTCATAGAAGGAGGTACCAAGAATACAGATCATGAAGAGTTGGAGAGAGTGATATGCAGACAAATAAAACCTGATCATTTTGGCTGATCATGGTCAATTTTCAGATAAAGAAGCTGAAGTCATGAATCAAAGTGAAATACAAATCGGATGAATAGTTACAAGAAACATATAAACAATCTAATGACTACTCTTACTACGCATAAGCACTACTGGCGGATGAAAGCAAAAGTAGATACCCTCACCATTGATTTCTCTAGTGGTAAAATATGTGTTTGTGCAACAATTTCCTCAATTCACCATACCCCTAACAAACCCTAAAGGCAAATCCATCCTCACATCAATGCTTTGCATTTAGACATTTTATGTCCTGGAATAGCATGAGGCTTACAAATTTCAATGAAGGGGGGGATTCTGAGTTTGTACAGCTATTTCCTAACTGCATGTGACCTTCCCACCATGACTGCGCAAGCAGTCTCAAGACTCATCCACCACCTTATCCTGATCACTTTCCATCACTCACTTTCTCTCAACTTTATCCTCCAAACTCAAAGTCTAATCCCTCCACTGTCTATTGAACCCAAACCCTGACACCAAAAGCTATCAAACAATCCTGATGAAAACTTGGTGCCCTTCCGGGAAGATAGGAATCGGGATAGGAAACCCATCCAACCCGCTAGCCTCCATGATCCGTTGCCAATTATTCTCCCACATCTCCTCTATGTCAAACACAGAGGAAGCAGAGGAATTCCTGGCTACTCACCTGGCAGGGTTCATATCCCCACACACCAAACCAGCTCCCCTCCCCTCCTCCCAAGTGGATAAAAACCCACTAACTAAGGAGAACCGACCTGCACAACAAAAAGAGGCAGTCCAACCAGGCCCACCCGGGGTAGTCACCAGATGGGCCCAACTTAGGTATAATCC
>AWVX01021390.1:0-16844 GCA_000500245.1 Cronartium ribicola 11-2
CTGAGTATGAGTTGTAATTTTGCTTTGTAAGTCCATGGCATTTTGATGCTCAGGGCTGACAAAAGGAGAGAGGATCTCATAGAGGTTGGTTTCTGTCAGGTATATGAATGACACATGTTCATTAGGTTATAAGTTGTGAGAGGGAAGAATAAGGTTTCTGACAGGAAAGGAGAAATACAAAACTGGACAAAAATCACGGATCAGTGTTAACAAACTGTACAGGATCAACCTATGGGATTGTGCCAGGAAAAGAAAATTAACTATTAAAAATCAGAAACTTTAATAAATTTTAACACTACATTTTTTCACGTGCCTGGAAAAATCTAGAAAAATCACAGTGGCCTCAGTATTGATGTTGCCAAAAGGTTTCTGGATTATTTTTCAAACTTGTTCAGAAACCTCAGGCTCTAAATAAGTAATCAGAATGATGCCCCTTGTGATATCACAACTTGATTGTGTGCCACATTTCAAGGCCTAAACCTTGCACGAAAATTCCCAAAACAAATCAGGGTAAGTGTTCCATATGCATCAAGAGGCTGAATGTTTTTTTCTGATTTTTTGTTTTTGGAATTTATCCCGGCCCCTTTTGTACATTTTAGCCAAATGTAAGGTGAACCAGGAGATCAGCTGTTGAGTTGCTGATATTCAAACTGGAGTACACTGCAAAGAAAGGGAGAATATATCAACTCAAAACCACAAAAGGCTCATTAGTGTGATTCAAGTACTGAGTGATTTTTTTCAGATTTTTTAGTTGAACTCTGTATTGTCAATGACAAATACAACACTGATTTGGGGCCTTCTAGTAGGCAAGTGCAACAAAAAAGCACACATTCTGGTGCATTGGTTGGTTCGTAGACAAAGTATGAAATGTAGAAAAAATATGAAAAAATATGAAAAAATCAGTGAGTAATGTGATGCTTGGAAGGAGAATTGTGTGATTTTCTAAGAATTTTTGCATGGTTTCAAAGTCAAAATTTAGGTCACAAATTTTCTTTTTTTTTCTCAAAGCAAACATCAATTCTGATACTCTCAAAAAAAATATGACATTGCTTGGGCTGATACAGAGTCACTCTGTGACCATGAAAAACCATACTCAAAACAATTTAAGGTTAAAGAATTTAAGCATGTGACAATGCTTGAACCTAGCCCTCCTCCAGAGCCCAAAGCAGCTCCTAGTAGAGCTTCTCACAAGTAGAATTCTCCTTTTGACTCAGCCATTTTTTTTTATATGTCCATAACCCATCCAACTCTACCTACAACTATATCATCTTAGCTATTTATAGTTTGACTCAAATGAAGATCTATTCAGAGCTTGAACTACTTTTTGGCTGCCCAATTTTTTTTTTTTCTGCCTGACTCCCAAGTGGAGTTGTGGGGTTTTGAAAGCCTGGAAAGACCTAGATCACCTTCCTATGCACTGTGAGCTTGCTCTGCATGCAAGGAGAAGGCTGAATTGAACCTTTCTAATACAAACCCTGAATAGTTGAAGATCAAGAAGGAGGGAAATGATATGTTCAATGATGTTAAGGGCTTCATTACCAACACATTTGCCTTGGAGGTAAATTTCCAAGTAGTTCTTGAATGTGAAAACTCAAATGGTGGCTGTCCAAGGTTTTAACCCGAGGTCATCTTTGGCCGTGACCAAAGCCTTGGATGTGTTTAAACCCTTGGATTTTCTCTCTTTCTCTTATCAGTGATTGAAGCGTAATAATAGTTATCACTTTTCCATCTTGGCATACTCTGTGTGCATCCCAGACTGAGCCTGTTCATCATCTGATCAGTCTTGTGGTAGGGCAACAAATTTAAATGTCTTGTCAACTTTTTCATTCATAAAATGTTGAATTTGGAAAGATTTCGATTCTCATAAAAGGCAGTTATGCAATTCCAAAGGCCTATGGTATGCTCTAAAGTGGTATAACTACCCTGTCAAGTTGTTTTTCTATGTTCAGCCCGAGTTGATACTGTTTCTTTGTCAATGAGTTGTTCACCCAAAAATCTACAATGGGAAGGTATAGGTAGTGACACAAAAAGTTTAGGGTTTTGGAAAGTGGAGACTTGATCATCAATAGGAGACTCTTGCTTAGAGCTATCCATTTACACTTTGCTCTAATCTGTGGCGGGCGAAGCCGCCCCCCAATTTAGAGTAATTACACAAAGATACAAAGAGAGAGAGATAGAGAGAGAAGCAATAGAAATGGTAAAAAAACATAGTGTGGAAATACTAGCGAGTCATGAAAAAAAGAAACTTGAATTGAACCAAGGACACTTCCGCCGGGTCAGACTAACTCACTTCCACTCGGGTTCATTTCAATACATCCGGACTCCTACTTGAAATAACCTCATAATGAACCAGTCTTCATGCAGTCAGTTTTGGTGTCAGGACCGGGATGATTAGTTGGCGATTCGACGTATGGCTGAGTTTGAGGTGTTGGCTCGGTATGTCGATTATTAAGGGCGGCTAGTGAAGGATGAGTGGCGTGTATTTTGACTTACGATGAGTTTTTGGATGGTGATTTGGTGTATCCGACATCGTTGGAGTCTGGCGCAGGTTGACCGATCGGAGATTCGACATGTGGGTCTGGTTTCGTGTATCCACCGTCATTGTAGTTCGGCGAATCGTGGTCAGTGGGGGATTCGACGTGTGGGTTGGGCGAGTCAACAGCTGGGCCTTCAGATGTTGGTTCACCAGAACTATCCGCTCCAGAGTCCACACCGTCATCAGAACTATAGGCTTCAGAGTCCGCATCGTCATCGTTGCTGGAGTTGTTCTGACCAGGGACAGGAACTCCGGCAGGATGTGACATAGGTGATTCGACATGCGCGTCATTCACCTTGGGCTTGCATCCGCCGTAGTCGGGACTGTCTCGTTTGTTCTTTGGTGAAGCGTAACCGACAGGATTTCCAAAGGTTCGGGCGGTTAGATGTGATGGTTGCACACTAAAAATTGAGATAAAAAGGTGTCAGCATCAGGAGGGCTTTGTAGAGCCAGCGAGCACATCTGGTTTTAGAAGCTTACCTGACGCCCCCGCTAGCTTTGTCTGCTTGCACATAGGTGATCGCTAGATGTAGACAAGATAAGAGCAGGTCAGGCTCAAGAAACTTGCCAGGGAAAAAAAAGCGAGAAAGGAAATATGCGACTTATTTACCTCCAATCGTAGCCAGCACGAATCCAACTGTAAGCTTCATAGCTGTAGTTATGATACAAAGAAGGAATAAATTCAAAGGAGAAAGACAGATAGTCTGATGTAGCTCTGCAAGACTCTAGGCTATGCGAGTTAGTAAAGTTGAAAAAGCGCTAAATGTATACGGTGAATGCAGTGAATTAACGGATGAAGTGAACGATGATGGAGAGATGCTGGACCTCTCAAGTAGACAAATTATACTCAACTGCTTCGTTGCTTGAAGCTATGTCGTGGTAAGAATCGATGATCCCTGACAACATCATCGACTATTTGCCTGCCTGCGCCTTGCACTCTCTTGCTCCGACCGCCAGACTTGGCCATTCTGCAATGCTCTTCCGCTTCCAGGGAATTCAAATGCCGGGCGCCAGCTACGATGAGCGGTGTCGTGGTGGAAGGATTGAAATCAATCACCATCGAGTGTTCGTCACTTTCCTGCGATCACTCTCCTAGAGGTGAACTCCGGCCTGGCCTGCTCGAGAAAAGCTGTGGATTGGTTGTTAGGCCAGAAGGGTACGTTCTTGAGAGCGTTGTACCGAATCCATCTTGTCGCGCTCTTTGGCCTCATCGACCACTTTTAGTTGAATACGATATTCACTACTAAAAATTTGTAAAAGAAAATTAAAACCAAAAAAAGGTCCTCCGATGAGCAAGAATGATATCAGGAGACACGTCTATTTCAAAATGGCTGCCAACCAAACTTTTGTGCGAAACTCTAAATTTTCGTGCTCGAAGAATCCAACAGAGATCAATGCAGTCATATTCCACACCTGACCGTCGAGATTTTCGAGATGCGGCAGATTGATCATTTCGCCGGCCGGCAATGAAGAAAAAGTTCATATCATTTCGCAAAATAGTGCCCTTTGAAAGGCAAACCTACAGGCATCTTCTTGAAAGGGAGCCGGAAACCAAGCTCATACTGTTTGAAGCGTAGTTCGCATTCCTTCTGGTATGGGATACATGTTGATAATCTTCAGCAAGGCCTGGGTATATTACTGTTGGATCTGACGGAGTCCAAATCTTCCAGCAGCCTTCAGCTTGACACACGGCTGTCTACGGTCGAACAAATGCCGGGCGCTTGCAAACCTGTTCAGCCAGAGCGGTACGGCCAGAGCCCCTTGTTCAAATGAAGTTGGATGACGACCTTGTCCTGGGCTCTGGAAGTTGCGCCTTTCCAATAGGTTTCTATGTAGTGAAACACCATTACACAGGGTGAACGGCATGTGACAGCTCAGAGGTAGAACTGTCCCTCTAGATACCTGTCATCGTACGGTATCGGGCTAGTTAGGTTAAAATTGGTGATGTACCGCTAATGCTTTTCAACTTTGCGCCGCCTGCCCCTTGGTCTGCCTGTGCCCACCGCCCGCGACCCCGATCACCCATTTCCGACGACAACTACTCGAGCCAATCCTCAAGATGGTATGCGATACTTCTGGCCTCTGTCCTATCCTCCACATTATTATCCAACTCCGACCTACTTCCTGGCTGGCTGGACGTTGTCCGTCATGCTTAGCAGGGACAAGATTTGCCAAGTGCCTCAGTGCCTGAACTTGATCCCGGGGAGGCTAGAAACTTGATCTGCGCTTCGTTCCGATGGGGTTGACCGTTGTAGCTTCGCGCTCTTCATTCATGTCATCCGGACATCTCTCTGTGCTTTTTCACACAAGGGATGGCCACCCCAACATAAGAAACGGCGTTGAGATGACGGTTTCGTTTTCTTTTCCAAAGAAAAGCCTGTTAGAAAGTTTTTTCGGAGAAGCAAGGGCCGATTGAATCCAGTTCTTTTGAATGATTCTCTCGTCTCTCTCCTGCTTTCAATGACCCCAAACATTTTCCTTACGTACTGTTTTTGTTCCCTCTTCTCTGTCGCTGCCTACTCCCTCACAGCCACCGAAGAAATCCGCTACCAAGAAGGCTGCTGCTGCTGCGACCAGTGCTAAGCCTGGTCGTAACAGCAGGAGTGCCAAGAACCCACTCTTGGAGCGTCGTCCCAAGAACTTTGGTATTGGTACGTCCCTGCAGGCCCAAGTCCTGTCATTTTCACACATCCATGGCAATCAAATTACTGCTCGATGTTCCTCTGCTTGTTTAACTTGTATGTTTTCTCTCACCCCACAGGTCAAGACATCCAGCCCACTCGTGACTTGACCCGATTCGTGAAATGGCCCGAATACGTTCGTCTTCAAAGGCAGAAGGTCATCCTCAACCAACGTCTCAAAGTCCCTCCTTCAATTGCTCAATTTGCCAACACTCTCGACAAGAACACCGCCACCCAACTCTTCCGTCTCTTGAACAAGTACCGCCCCGAGACCAGGCAAGAGAAGAAGGCCCGTCTAACTGCCCAGGCTGATGCCATCGCTAAGGGCGATGCTAAGAAGGGCGAGCCAATTGGCAAGAAGCGTGAGTTTCTACACCATCTCTTCCAATGTCTGCAATTTGCGATTGAATTTGTTCAATTGGCTCTTTAGCTATCTATGTCAAGTACGGTCTTAACCACATCGTTGCCCTCATCGAGGCGAAGAAGACCGCTCTGGTTGTCATTGCCGATGACGTCGACCCAATCGAGCTTGTTGTCTTCCTTCCCGCTCTCTGCCGAAAGATGGGTGTCCCTTACTGCATTGTCAAGAATAAGGCCCGCCTCGGTACCGTTGTGCACAAGAAGACTGCTGCTGTTGTGGCTTTCTCCGAAGTGCGCAGTGAGGACAAGAGCGAGTTGGCCAAGTTGGTCAGCGCTGTCAAGGTCAACTTCCTCGAGAAATACGAAGAGGCCAAGAAGCACTGGGGTGGTGGTGTTCGGTACGTGCTTTCCGTATTTGCTTGCTACAGAGAACATTACGATTGACTAGATGCTCTTCACAGTGGTGCCAAATCTTTTGCCATGTTGCAGCAACGAGCCAAGGCTGCCGGTCAATCAGTTGCCAGTGTATCAAAAACTATCTGAACTGTTGGTTGTCTCCATGGTTGTTGGTCGCACGCCCCTCTATGCACTTCATGCTGGCTTGCACAGCATATGACAAATAATATGGCCTTATGCCCGATTTCTAACATTAGTCTTGGACGTGTTCTGTAATCGTGATGTATCAACATTTTTTTCTCAAAGTTTTCAGAAGAATTTTGGATGTGAGATGTGCTGGGCTAGTGATTCGTCGTGAGTAAGTGAAGCTCTTGCTTGTTGGCCTCTGTGCCGAGGCCTTTCCCCACTTCATCTCTGAATGTGATAGTGGCAGGAGCTCGCTTGGAGCTCCTCGACCGTCACCAGGTTACCTACCTCCATAGTCACTGAGGGACTGGTCAAGTTCGAGGTGGCTGGGTCGATGATCAGTGAGCGAGCGTGGATGAGTTCAGTTGCTCTCATACCCTCGTTACCCATCTAGGCCACGTTGGCTTCACGTGCTCTACAGCAGTACCCCTGCAAATTTCGACCAAATCATCTATCGTGGTGTTTTCATGCTTTAACTGTCTGGGCCAAAAAATGGCAACCTGATGGGCGAGGTGCTTTGTCCAGTTTGGACTGATGAGTGGGTGACTGCTCTGATTGCCTGGTCTTCTTTCTGGCCAATTTACTTGCATTTATTGAATTGGGGGGGATTTCATCTTTTCAACCTCATCCACATTACAATTAGACATACTCGCTGGCATACGCAAGCTGGCTCCTTCGTTTTTACACTTCAAAGCCACCTACACCTTTTAAATCATGGCGAGCGTTGATCAATCAAGCCGAAACAAAGTCAACTTGCGTAACTTCAATACAGCTAAGCACTCTTTGGCGCTCGAAATGAAGAACTTGTCCCTCCATGGGCTACTGCCTAGGCTTCCCCCTGAAGTTTATCAAAAGGCCTTAGTAGAGGGAGTAGAAGAAGCTAACAACAATATTTCCGACCTTAGATACTTGCCTCACAATGGACAAACAGGAAGAAGTTTGTTAACTTCATCAACGAGCTCATTCCTGAATTGCTGATACCTGCGTGTCCGTCCTATGATTCAGACCTCTTTCTTGCTTCCATATTGACTCTTGAGTGGTTCACATATCTTCACCTCAGACGTACCACCTGGAAGGTCAGTTATGCATCAGAGCATTGATCGTTCTTTCGTCGCTTCCATTGCTTTATAACGTATTCTGATAATAAAATTGATTCCGTTCTAGAGGCTAGGAATCTTTTACGCTTGCGGAGCTCGCCAGTGGGCTACGAAGAAAGCTATGCACGTACTCAATGAAAAGTTCCAAATAAACAAACAGTGGACAAAGGCTCTCGATTTGTGTCTGGCATGCTCACTTCCTACCATCGTGGACCTTTTGCCGTGGGCCATAAAGATGTTCGAAAACGCTGTACCTGATCAAATTCAAGAAGTTGTTATTGGGGTTGTGATTTTGATGCAACAACATGCTAGTGTAGAACTTGAACCTGAAATAGATCGGTTGATGAACATTCTTCCTACTTTTGAAAATCTTTCAAGTCTCAAATTCATGCTTGATGGAACACTGCCTATCTCGACTTCCTTACTCGCTTCGATCATCAGTCGGCTTCCCAACTTGAAGTCTGTCGTATTATCAAAATTACATTGGCATTGCAGCGAATTCGACTCTCACGATGAGCTTGGGGTAGCACTTGCCTCACGTTGTCAGTTACACACATTAAACATCATAAGCTACGACGCACCAAGACCAAGCTGGCTAAAATTGAAATGGCAAGGAACGTTACAAGAATTATCATTCTGTGGCAGAAGTCGGTTTCTACCTGCTAAAGATGTTATGCGTTTTTGTCACCTTTTTCATCGTTCACTGGTCAGCCTTTATCTTTGGTGTCCTCCAGTAGGCTACACGGTTGAAGATCAAGCAATGGCTCGTCATTTTGGGTCTCTCAAACATCTCACGTTTTGGGGGACAGAACCACTTAACTCGATCGCCTCTCTTTTCCCGAACGTTGAGACCTTTTCCTGGTTTAATCCAGGTCATATGACCGAAAAACTTTGGAACGGTTTCAAAAGAAAACATTCCCAAGAGGATGGAAATCGTTGGCCAAAGCTTAAAACTATTATGGTTCCTTCATTTTACTCTTATATAAAAGAATTTGATGAAAAATTTAGAGTTCAAAATATTCTCGCTCAATATGATCTTAAACTTGAAGCGATAGATGTTACACATTTTAATGTTTCACCTTCAGGTAATATGGGCGAGCTTACTGACTCAAAATCATGTATTTATCCTCAACCAATTATTTTTAAAAATTTAGATTTGGTTGGTCCTATGACTAAAGTGTAACTTTTTTCCATGTCATTTCAATGATTTCACTATTCACTTTTTTTCTCTCTCTTTCTCTATCGGCCCTAGGTCTGGTCTTGAAGATATTCACTTTGAGGTTTTTTTTTTAGGCTACAGGCTGCTATATTTATGCGTTTGATTTTATGTGCGATAAGGCTACAAAGTTCACCAAGACTCCAAGTTTTATTTTTTTATTTTTTTATTTTTTAGCCAAGCCAATGACCAGAGTTAAAGCTTGCCTTGGATCAAAAGCTGAGGCAACCACTCTATCCAGATTTCTCCATCTAAGCACAGCTTAGATTGATGAATTTCAATTGATGGCGGTGATAGAATCCATGTAGCAGTTGAAAACCATTTATGGTTGCACAAGAGACTCACAGTTAGTATGACTGGCATATAATTAAGAGAATATAAACATTGAATCCATATCTTTGTTTTTTGTTTTTACATTTAACAAGTTCTAATATGCAAATATATCTTGAGTTGAATTTTTCTCATCATTAGCAACTTGTGCACTTGGGCAAGTAGACCTGTGATCCTTTTTTTTTTTTTTTTGACATAGAACATAAATATGATCGCAGGTTCGGTAACAGACCTAATTGTGGATAAATTATACCAAAAAAAAGTAAAAACCACAATCTTAACTAGATGCAATACCAAGTACTGCATTTGGCTGCTCAATACAAAAACAAAAAAAGCATGATGATATTACATACATATATGTTGATTTAGCTAAAGACAGTAAATACTTACCAAGCCAATTGATGTCAGATTTGAAATCAGCGACACAGTCCCACACGTTTTGCTTTTAATTTTATCAATCAAGGCTTTCAGCCAAGGAAACTGAATGAGACTATTTAAAACCTTGAACGGTAGATTAAAGAATAGCCAAGTGGCAACATTTAGGTCTACTTCAATCTGAGTGTGAGATTAAGAAGTCCCCAGAAAGAATCATGTAAAGACGTGAAGCTGGGCACAACGGGCGCTTCTTTACATCAATTCCAAAGCTTTTAAATGGTCTCATACTTACCAGTTTGACTCTCAAACTTGACATTGGCTTTTTTTTTACAGGTTAGAATTATAATAAAGACAAAAGTATCAAAAATGAGATCAGACTCCATACTACTTTTTTTTTTTAAAAAAAAGTCCCAATTTCATTTCATTTGTAGGTATGTACCAAAATGAGTATTTCTTCAAGAATTTTCAAACCAAATTAATCGTTTTTTTATCTCTTTAAAACATAAAATATAATCTTATTTGGGATCTTGGTTTCCAAAAAAAACAAGTATCTTGCCTGATAACATATAGAAAGAAGGCAAAAATATTTATTATTAGGTAAAGATTTTGAGTTTGGGAAGGGAACTTGAAATTCTAGGTTATGTTTTTAGTGAACAGATATACATCGTTGCCATCTTTTGTTGTCCAATCGAAATGTGTTGACTGTGAATTCATTGAAAGTTGAGCTTTAGTGGTGAGAATACTATTTAATTACACGACCGGTTGGTCCGGTTCTTGGGCGTGTTTCATGTGGTTGGTAGGGTGGGTATAAAGTAAGGGTGATGAAGGTGGATGTTGATGATGATAAGTGAGCCAGGCTTGATAATCACTTGGTCTCCATGGAATTAAGATCATCCTCCATGACATAAATGTACTTGACAGCCAATTGAATCACGTGATCCCACCACACGGACTCTCTTCGAGAGTGTGTGTGAGGCGGGGCTTGGTGCAGGTGTTAGCGGGGCAATGTGCAGCACTTGACATATGTATGTACCTTACTCAATTCCAAAGTGGATGATCGTTTAACTTCGACCCGTGCTTTGGTCATCTGGTTGATACCCGCTTTACTTTATGTAACATAAATTCGGGTCACCTTCCAACTTTCCAATTAATTTAATTCGTAAAATTTTATGTTATAGACCAATTTTTGAATTTGGTGGGTCAACGTGAAACCAGGAACAATCTGAACACACCAGCAACCACCACCTCAAATTCAACCTTCTTACATTTCTTTCTTCAATGGCACCTTTACCTTCAAACACTCGTTCTCATTCACCACCACTCCCACCTAATGCATCTTACAATCACCCATCCCTATCACTCACCATCTTACCATCTGCTAATAGCTTCGTGGCCGGATCGAAATTAACTGGTATACTCGAAGTTTGCTGCAGGGATCAGAACAAAGTCGCGCTTGGTCAACTAGCTATTGAGTTCTTGGGCGTTGAAGGTCAATTCACTTCAAGATCCCTTTCTTCATTCACTCACTTTGACTCACTTACCCCTCCTCATCCTTATTTTCAGAACTCAAATTACGCGATCATAGCGCACAGGCCTCCCTTCACGGTCCACACAAATGTCTCTTCCAAGGCCCATCTTTACCTCCATCAAATGCAGTAGCAGCCACAGAAGCTCCCATTGCTGGACATTGTCAGTTCACTAAACAAAACTCTCCAACATCTTTCCTCTTGTACTAATTATCTCTCGTTCTCATTCAGATTATACCGCCCTGAGAGGACGAACAAAGTTCCCATTCTCGTTTCCACTCCCATCCAAACTTCCTTCTTCTACTTCCTTCGAACAACTAGGCGCAGTTCGATACACACTCAAGGCCACGTGTCAAGTCTTGTCAATCAAATCTCAACAAAACATGCTCCTCACTTCGACGCGTCTGATTCGGATCATCGCTCGTAGACCTGACTGGTCTTCATCTACCCTGCTCCACGAACCTGTCGAGGCACGAGCTGAGATACATGGTGCGAGCGGTAGTGGTGGTGGCGTTTGGGCCGAACTCAAGACCGACAAACGTCTACATTGGAACTCTCAACCGGCTCCTAATCCTGGCCTCATCCACGTCGCTCTCAGTGTAAAGAACAACTCTCGTCGAGTAGTCAGTCGTGATCACATTCGCATATATGCCCTTTGAACAGATCTAACCACACCCCTGTTGTCTTTTCAGCTTTCAGGCGGAGTCACCATCAAGCTCTGTCGACGACTGGTGGTCTCTCAAGATCCCAATCCGAAAGATCATCCTGTCCAGGTCGTATGTACCAACACCCTACGTGGGCCTGAGTACGAATTCCCAGCAACACCCGGTCAAGCTAAGACAGTCGACCTGACTTGTCCGCTCCCTGCGATCACCGAACCCAAGAATAACAACGCATCTTCAACTGACGAGGCCGAGTGCTTTACAGCACGCGGTATGAATCTTTTCTCGGTTCAAGTCTTCCTGAGAGTCGAGTTGGAACTTGGGGCCCTTTCGTTCGTTTTGAATAATTTTTCGAAGGTTTTTTTTTTTTTTTTGAATTGGCCTCTGACAACGTTTTCTCTTTCTTTCTGGGAGATTTAATAGTGAAGATTTGGTGATCGAATTACCACTCGACATCGTTCATCCAGCTTCTTTACCCGCCCAAGCGCATTCTAAAGCTTCTTCGTCCACAATAGAACATGTTCGAAGCCCCGACCCACTTGCAGTGCCCTCACTCACACAAGCCTACCGACCTCGAAGCGGCAGCAACACCTCGTTACGATCTACTTCTCCTCACCCCATGTCCCTCCAACCCGGCGGCGGCTCTCGATGCGCATCACCTCAACCAGATTGGTCAGACAGGCGTTCAGCAGCCCCATCGCCGGACCCCTCAGCCAGGTTCTCCCCCCTTCCAACTCCTCGTCAATCCCCACTACCTTCGTCTAGATTTTCGTCCCCTTTTCCTTACTCTACTGCACCTGCCTATGAAACCCCGAGCTCAGCTAGGCCTAGTCTTCCCTACTGTCTACCTACACCTAACTGGTCTACGCCCGTGACATCTTACCATTCTTCTGGTCTACAACACCAACCACCTTCACAAACACAGGCAGCTGTCCAGTGGCCAGATTTACGTTCTTCCTCAGTTCCCTATCCAACTTATACTGACGCTGGCCCGAGTTATTCTCACCAGTCCATCGTATCTCCTCCAATAGTCACCAACCTCTTCTCTCCCCCTGCAACACCCTGGTGTCAGAGACCAGAAGCATCAACACAGAATCTTGAATCAGTACTATCACCTCCTTTAACTTACCCTAGTCCCCCAAGACCATCCCCTTCTCAACCTCTTGCTCGAAGACATCAATCTCTCCCTCCTACTCCGGCCTTATCCCTTCAATCTGCGAACTCAGGTATCCCTTTTGCGTCTGCTGGAGGGCCGCGACCTCGGACGGAGATAGGGGACGCGGCTACGGAAGCTAATCGGCGAACGTCGATGCCGGTGGTCGGTCAACAAGTCCATCTGTCTGAATCTGTACGCAAACGCGCACTTCCGACGCCTCCTGTTGTTGTTGGTGGTGGTGGTCCTACGCCTGCATCAAGGGGTGAGTTATTGTCTATTTTTGGTTGACCGAAGGGGAAAAATAAGAAAAAGCACGGCGCAGATTGTTGATGTTGGTTTATTGGTCTTGCCTCTGCTCTCAGCTTGGAACCCACCACAACCAAATGGATGGCCGGCTCTCAGGCCGAACGATAGTCAGGGTCAGTAGCGCTATCTAATTTTCAATATCTGCCTTGCTTACTTTGGTTTGGAATTACGAATTCATTATTCCTACTCAGATGGTGATCAAACCATGTGCGAGGACGTTGAGGCACCGCAACAAGGCTTTTGGAATAGCCCAGTCACACAATCGGAGTACCGCCAACCCACTATCCTAGGATCAAGACGTGAGTATTGAGATTTGCTTCAAAACCGACCTTCGCTGAACCTTCATTATATTAAATCATCAGCTGCCCCAGATAATAATTGGGGGCACCAATCCTTAGCTTATGGCCATGAGATTGACCTTGACCAAGTTTCCCAGGGTATGTTCTCATCAATGTCATATCAGCAACCCTCATCCCTGGCTTATAGCTCACGCGTCTTGTTTTTTTTTCTTCCAGGTCTGATCAACCATGTGCGTTCGGGGCCACGGGTAGGCTTCGAGGACGAGATCCCGGAGCGGACCGTAGGCGTCTCCCAGCCAGCCCGGCTCGAGACCATTGGTGAGGCAGGTGAGAGTCGGATCGGTACGATGGACGCGAGCCAGCTTCCCAAGGGGTTCTTGGCTTCGCTCTATGATGCGGGAGGTGGGTCCCGGGCGGTTAGTCATAACTATACTCGGGGGATGAAGCCTAGACGTTCAGATGGAAGCGAGAGCGTGCAAACACTTGAGGAAATTGTGGCTGCACAGGATCACCTGCGTGAGCAAACACCGGATCGTCTCTCGGACGCGTGTCCCAGTAGTGGGCGTGAAGAGGATGCGTCGAATTCTCAGAGCGAAGATGCCTCCGTGCCACCCACGCCTGTCTCCATGAGCTTACCTCCGCCATCAACTCAGACTAAACCCCGACTGACGAAGAGCCAGTCAGCTGGGCTCGCTCACCTGGCTGGATTCCTCACACGCGCCCACTCGAACTGCTCAACGATGAGCGAGCAACCGGCCCGGACTCCAAATCTCTCGGTCGCCAGCCCTGATCCAACTTTCGAGCGGCCTACAACGCCTAGCCGTACGGGCACTGCTGGCGCACTGAGGGTCAAGAGCTCGGCAATTGCTTTCGATCACGCTTTTGTCGATGCCGTCCCTCCGCCCTCGAAACTTGCGAAATCTGTACCTGCATCCTCCGGTGAAGGCCCAACTGCGCAACGAAAGACGTCGTGGGTCCCGCCCCCACCATCAGCAACTCCATCAGCCCGTTTGGGCGGAGACGATCACACGCTGAGATCTTTGGAAGAGGATGATCAACAACCCACTTTAACGCGTCAGCCGGCGGTCGCGCCTGCAGCTCTGTTCCCAGCCTTCGATCAGCGGCACCGACACCAATCGTTACCGATTTGCGCACCTCCCCCGTCCGCTCCTACTCCGATCGTGACCACCCAAACACCATTAGTGGTGAAGAAACGAAGCCTGAGACGAAACCAGAGTCAACTCAAACGTCAGAGCCAGTCCACCCCACCTGAGGTCGTGGTCGCGAGTGTGGAAGATGAGGAGAAACCGAAAGCTTCGGATACTCATAAGGTCGCGCGATGGTTGATGGAAGGAGGTAGTGAGGAAGCACAGGTGTTGGAGGCGCTCGAGAGTGCGCCTCTAGCGACTTCAAAGACTAGGTGGAGTGCACTTGGGATCGAAATGGATGATGAAGAAAAGCAGGTGCCTATGCAAGCTAAACCTGAGTCGCCACCGATTGACGACATCTCGAAAGCCGAGCAAATCCCATTGGTGACCAGTCCTCCCAGCTCGCCAATCTCCAAACCGCGCTTCTCTCAGCTCGCCTCCCGTCTGACACCTCTAACTCGCCAATCTTCGCCCGTAATTATTTCACCCTCTAACACGCCCGACGTCAAGGTTCCTGTCGCACTCAGGCCGATCTCGCAGATTATAGCTAAACCTGAACCGGTCAAAGCTGCCTCAGAACCCGAGCTCATTCAATCTTCCAGCTCACCAGCCCCGAGAGTGCTCTCCTCCAGGCTCTCCTCCATCCCCCGCCAATCTTCGTCAGCCATCATCTTACCCTCTAATACACCTGAAGTTAAGGTGCCCGTCGCCCTCCGACCGGTCTCTCGACTCACGCCCAAGCCTGACCGAACCTTTGGCGAAGAATCAGATGCAAGCACGCCTTCCAACAGACGGCCGCTGCCTGCCACCCCTGAGCCCCTTCAGCCTACCTGGGCCCTTTTCTCAAGTAGGTCTCCGAACCTAATTCCGTTCCCGACGAGCGCGGAACCGAAGCTTCTGGAGATGCCATCGCACGAAGACAAGTCACCATCTTGCTCGCCCACCACACTTTCGCGCAAGTCCCGCACCAAACGTCAACAAGCCGCATCTTGTGTGAGCGCGATGGAGGCGGGACGACAAGAGGTTGAGTTTGTAGGTGGGTGGGATGACCCAATCCATCAAAGCCTAATTGATGCAATGAAAGAGACGAATGCGGCAGTGGCAAAGGCGACCTCGAAGCGTCTCTCGACGCCAGTCTTTAGTCCGTCAAGGTCAATGCACCAGATCCGGTCTTCACCTCTCACACTCTCACTCTCAGTTTCGGACTTCCAGCTGCCAACGGTCGAAAATGGTGAGACAGATGTGGAGGAGACGGTGGAGGGAGAAGAAGGAGGAGTGGAAGCCGTGGACGAGAATGTGCCGATAAGATTGACAGATCAGGAGGCACGTTCGATGCGAGGTGGTAGAGGTGGGAGGGTCAGCTCTGTAGCAGCTATATGGTCGTCACAACAACGCAAGCCTAGCGCGAGTGTGGTATCAACTCGAGCCCTTTCGATTACCGAACGCGATTACAATGGTTCTAAGAATGATTATAAAATTAAGACTGAATCCGGACTTAAGAGCTCATCAGTAAGAACAAATGAATGTAGAACTTTTACGAGTAGTGAATCGTCACAAGCATCTAGTAGAAGTAATAGTTCTGTTGTACCTCAAACTAGGAGAGTTGGTCGATTAACAGACCTTATACAACGTTGGGAAATTAAATGAAGCTCTTTTACAAAAGCTTTGGAAATTGACATTATTATTTTTATTATAACTTTGACTATATAAAGAGTTGATTACTTAGTTCAAGTTATTCATGTTTTTTTTTGTATGATACCTTTCTTGCGCCTTCTTGTGTATGTGTTTTTTTTCTCTTTCAAGAAGGTGGGTTTTTGATTTTTTTTGTCTGTAATTCAGTTAGGGAAGGGAGTTGGTAATTGGGGTTATTGTATGTTTGTATTGAATAGTTCTTGATTGAATTTTAGTTCGTAGTTATATCAGTATCAATATTGATACAATTGAAGCTTGTTTGAATTTTTTTTTGATTTATCTCAAATATTGGGTTTATGTCCTCGGATATAAAGTCAAAATCTCTTAACAGATCAGATTATGCGAATTTCAGGGGGAGGTGGAAAGAATTAGGATTGGTTAATGAGTATGGTGAAAACACGGTATGAACTAATTTGTGTCCTATTACTTGCAAAGCAGAATTGGTACAAGTAATATGAATTAAAGAAAGAGAAATGGTTGATGGTTGTGATATGACTATATTGTGACAGCAAAATCATATCATCCCTAGTAAAACTGAATTAAATGAACTACCTGATTGTAGATAATAAGAACCTTCCATCAAATCATTTTTATAACTTGATTACCTCTAGATCATAATCCTTTTAACACTTATAACATACCTTTTTGTTTACAATCTCAGTAGTAGATTTTTTTTTTTTTTGTCATTTTTATAATTAAACAAGCTTAAACAAACCAATGAAGAAAAAAAAAGTTTGGAGATGACACTTGTTATCTGACTATTATAATTACAGTAAGACTATGGAAAACCCAGAGTATAATAATAAATTTCATGTAAATATGCTGTTTAAAGAATTTTTCTACATCATCTCATACTTGGTTTCAAGTATATATCAAAA
>KI567491.1:0-15748 GCA_000500245.1 Cronartium ribicola 11-2
CGGGCGGCGACTCTTGCCCACTGCCATATCTCACATCTGATCAAGTCTGAGGGCCTCTGTCACAAACACGCAGCTGAAGCAAGGTCGCAGCCTTCGTAGTCATGGGCGCAAGAATCAATTGTCCAAGTGCAATTAAGCCAACATACAGCATGTTCCTGCCTGTATCAATGAGGTAAGGTTTTAGCTGGATTACTGCCATCGAAAGACACACCACGAAGCTTTCTTTCTGGACGAGGAGAACACTATCGTCGACTGCTGCTGCTCATTTCTTTCCTGACCCCACAAAGGTTTGGAATTGTAGCTTTTTTATATATATCTTTACCTGCATCAGGGCGAGCGAAGTCAAGCTAATCTTTATTGGGTACTTTTTGGAGGCTGTACTGCCCTCATCTTCGATTTCCACCCCCATCATCTTTAGCCAAGCCCCGCCGAGCAGACCCAAGCTTACAGTGCAGGGGATTCTCAGCCCTCGAGGCACTGGATACCCACAAGTGTTGGCCTGCATATACGAAGGTCCTGTGCCCACGAACTCGGCTATTCGAACTAGGTATGTATGGTTGAAAGAGGTCAAAGCAGAGAAGTTGCCTTGTCACGAGTCACTCATGTTCAATCAACTTTTTGCGTGACGGCCTGTTTGCGCTTTGCTCACTATTTGTGGCGTTGGTATCTGGTGGCACTCCTACAACTTGAATGCTGATAATCACAAAGACTTTTACAAGTGTTGGATCTGGTCTCCAGCCTTACGCCTTTTCCCGTTCCGACCCACACCATCCCTCTCCTCAGATAAGAGCCTTCTCTTCATGGACAATAGTAGGGATCGTTTGCTCTTAGCCGAATCTCATGACTTACTTCGATTGTATACAGCGTATCTCTAACTGTGGTTTGTGATCTTGGATTCGACCTCTTCCTTCTCATAGCCGACTGTGATCCTAGCCCGCTCAGCCCTCCTATTCGATGTTTTCTTGATACCCCATCGCCGCTTGGTGGACCTACTCGCACAGAAGATCAGAATAGTACAGTCAGCACTCAGTCAGTCCTTTTTTTTTCTTGCTAGGAGAAGAATCAAATCATGTTTGAAAAGCAATCCCGTACTTTGCTAATGCGGTCTACATTTCTGTTTTTTTAGAATATCTAGCGGCTACTCCTCAAAATCTCCCTTTGCATCTTTGGTTGAACAAATTCCTTTCCAACGAACCTCTCATCATTCTCCCCTTTCACGGGGCGATGATCACTCTCAAGCTGTACCGTCCTGGGATGGTGCTGAATCTACAAGAATAACCGATAAGCGGAAGACATCTGGAAGGCAGCGTAGGGGCTGGATAATACTTGTGATCGTTATTTTTATCGCTACTGTTGCTATCATTCTTGGGATCGTTTTCGGCCTACGTATTCGCCGGGCATCTAAGAAAGGCGATCCCGTCTTGAACGCTCAAACAAACAGTAAAAGTGACGAAAAACTTTGGGGCGGGTACGGTGACACCATCAGGGTAATTGCTTGATAAATCAACACCTTGATGCTGCTCCCTTTGATACGCAACTCATGCTTTGTCTATTTAATTTTCTAGACAGAGGACGGAAGCCAATTTGTGTACAACAATACTTTGGGCGGTACTTGGGTCTCTATCCCCTTCAACGACACCGCCCGACCCCAATCCGACCAACCCGCACTTTCTGAACGCTGGGACTACTCTGCCAACCGCATCCTTGGCGTCAACCTTGGTGGCTGGCTTGTTCTTGAGCCATTCATCTCGCCTTCTGTGTTTGAACCTTTTCTGGATGTGGAAGACTTACCACATGTTGTTGACGAATGGACACTGAGCGTCAGGTTGGGTTCTCAGCTTGCCGAGACCGTTGAGAGACATTATCAGACTTTCATCACCGAGAAAGATTTTGCTGAAATCGCAAGTGCTGGCCTAAATTGGGTCAGAATACCTGTTGCTTGGTGGATGATCGAGACCTGGCCAGGCGAACCATTTCTAGCGGGAGTTAGCTGGAAATATTTTTTGAAGGCTGTCGGTTGGGCGCGAAAGTACGGACTTCGTATTAACCTTGACTTACACGCCGTGCCAGGCTCTCAAAACGGATGGAATCACTCTGGTAGAATGGGCCAAGTTGGTTTTTTGCATGGCTTAATGGGCGTGGCTTCTTCCCAGAGAACACTCAACTATATCAGGGTCCTTGCAGAGTTCATGAGCAGGAATGAATACAAAAATGTAATCCCAATGTTCTCGGTTCTGAATGAGGCCTACCTCCCTGATATTGGCTCAGACGCACTCAGGAGATGGTATGGTTAATTCCAATTTCCCCGCTTCCTTTTGCTCTTATGACTTCTAAGATCTCCTTGTTTTCCTCTTTTATGTAGGTATTATCAAGTGTATCAACTAATCCGAACAATCAGCGGAACCGGCGAAGGGAATGGTCCATTCATGGCCATTCACGATGGTTTCGCGACATCCTCTGGCGGGCAAGGCCAACGTGATTGGGATGGGTATCTTAAAGGTGCCGACAGGCTTGCGCTTGATACTCACTCTTATCTAGCCTTCTCGCAACAGAGTAATGACAGCGTAGGCTACAACTCAATCAAGCCATGTCTCAAATGGGCCGCTTCTTACAATGCTACGCTTGCCGGATTTGGGCTTGCGATTAGCGGAGAATACTCGTGAGTTAGTTTTTATTTGATATATAAAAAGTAAGTGCACTTGTCCTGATACCTGGGATGATCTACCAGATTGGCAGTAAATGATTGTGGCCTGTGGGTACTATTGGATTTTTAATCTTTACTGTTTTCAAAAATTTGTCGCATGCCAATACCTGTTCACTAAACTTTAAGCCTGTTTTGCTTTTTCAGTTTTGTCAACGGTATAGGATTCGGGACCCGCTACGAAGGAACATTCCCTACAACATCTGACCCAGACTCTACATTCACAAGGATCGGTACCTGCGAGTAAGTCATATGATCTTGCAAATTCTCTATATGCTCATATATGCCGTGTTTTTGTGGCTGAAATTGTGACCTCCAAATGCAACAGTCAGTGGCTGAACTCAGGCACTTGGTCCGATGCAACTAAGAAAGCTTTTGCAGACTTTATGGCTACTCAACAGGACACTTTCCGAAACTCATTCTTTTGGACTTGGAAAATTGGTAAATCGCGTGGGCAGGACCACTTACCCAATCCGATGTGGAGCTATCAGAATGGCTTAAGGGAGGGTTATATTGGGTGAGTCTAGGAATGGCTAGTGAAGCTTCACAGCCCAACTGATTGAATTTTTCTCCATTTAGTCGGGACGCCCGACTAAGTTCAGGAAGGTGTGCGCAAATGACAAAGCAAGAGGGTCTTTCGATGCCAACAGAATCATGGTCCGGAACACTTGCCCCGTGGCAGACAGGTGGCTCTGGCGCAGGAGCCATTGACCCAGACCAAGTCAATGCCTACTCCGCTTTCCCGCCTCCCGAACTAAATGGAGGGCCGGACGGGGGCACATACCCGGCTGCTTCTCTACCCAGATATCTTCCAATCGGGAAACCTATCAAACTTTCATTCCCCACAGCTACCCCTGCACCATCTCCCTCATCAGACACAGGTTGGTATGTGCCGCAAGATGGATGCAACTACCCCGATACGTGGAACGCAGTTGGAGCGTCCGTGCTGACACCCGTATGTGGTCTGTGATACCCAAATCTTGCATTTTGTTTCGCATTAAACCTTGCGACCTGGAAAAGCTTAAGTGTCTTGTTATATCTTTCTGTTGAGCATGAGCACACCTCATGAATCAATCATCATGAATTGTTTCATTGTAGTGTCTTGTATCGGCATAATTTCCTCCATTGCAACTTTTTTTTTTTTTCATTTTGTCAGTACCCTTCAAAGCTTCTACCCAACAAATCCAGTCAGCCATCTCGAGATATTACTTCTGAATTCCTCTTCTTTGGTTCTACCAAGGAGAACACCATAGAATACTTCACTGTGTACAATCATGTGAGTTTTGATATAAAGTAGAAAAAGGTCTGAACATGGAATTGGGCAAAAGAAAGTAATGAATTTTGTTTGAACATATAATCAGACACATGTGACCATTGTGGAACATGTTCTTGAGCTAGAAGCAGTATTCAAAAGTTATATTTTCAGAAAAATTTCCTTACGAAGGTGTTGATTGGTCTTTAAATCTCATAGAAGAATGAGAGAAAACAGGAGTCTTCGAGGGAAAATGTATCATAACAGTTCATACCTGGGGGTATCAGGCACGTAGTGAGTGTCTCGAAAACAATCGCTATGTAGCCAGATGAAGCTATGGAGCTGAGAAAGACAGACCTGGCACACGAGGCACAGGGATCAGAAGAAAAAGTGACAAAAAGGTAGAGATAATTCGACACGGCCTTGAGCATTTTGAAAGATGGAGAATGTAACATAAGGAATTTCAAAGAGAAAGACTTACAAATTCTATTCTGATGAGAAAAAGAATTTGGTAGTCGACATAGTATTACGGCACTCTATATATAGATGTTTTGAGCAAGTCACACACGGCTTATTCCAAAAAGGGAAAAACAATTATTTTAATCATACTCAAGCACAAACCGCTTATTCCCAATAGACTCCTTGAAATCAAAAATAGGAAACATATTCCCTTACGCTTTGAGTCATTGACACAAAGCTATCCTCCCCAATGCGCTCTAGGTTGAAATAACCTAGACTCCCCTTTCTCTTTAAGTCATTTGTCATGAAACAACAATTCTCAATGCGCTCTGGTCAAAAGAGACCAGAATTCCTATTCGCTTTGAGTTGTTAACATAACATCAAAAGTCCCAATATGCTCTGAATCAAACTTGTTTCAGAATTCCCTCGTAGCCTGATGGCCTTGACACTCGTATTACCTGACAAAGAAATCTTAGAAGTGGCTTCAGAAGGGTCTTTAACATGTTTTGAAAGGCAATTTTTTACTTAAATTTTTTGGGCAGCCCCGAGCCTGTGACAACCCGTCGGGTCAAGACCAGCTCACCAGCTGACCGGGGCCGGTATGAAAAATGCGCTTCTTCAAGCTCCCTATGGTATGCCTTTAAATCGTCCACCCTCACAATCAATCGATCAAAAAACGGCGATGAGGTTAAAAGACGCAGCATTGGGAAAATGGCTCACCATCACCGGCAACAAATTCCACCCCTCCCTGGTTATGTCCAAGAACGTGGAAGAGGAAGAGGTAGCAGCAGGAGTGCCAAGTCGGGAGCTGGTTCCTTCACCCTCCCCGCGTCGCTTTTCGTACTTGACCGTCTCTGACCAACAGTTTTGTTTCTGTGGTTTTTTTTTGACTTTCACCAGGAAAAAATATGGGCTGGTCCATACACACCGATGCGCCGATCCCCCGGGACACTTGTCTTGTCAGTTGCTCGATTGACATTGCCATCACGCCTCGAAAAGCAGGGGATCAGATTGCCAAACTCTTGTCTGCTGGCACATTATCGGAGCTTGGCAACCGAATCACGCTAGGCGACAAGGATTTCTGTGATCCAAATAAATCGCGACAGCCCACGCTGTATCGTGACCCCGCCCTTTCCTCGTGGCTCGATCATCAAGTTATGTGTCTTTACCTGATGCTCACTAAACTCGCCATTCAGCTGCGGCGCGTGCCAGCTTCCCCCAAGTGTAAGCTCAAACAACGTCTTGCTCTTCAAGTCATCTTCATGCCAGGACATCTGTCTGAATTTTGAAGAATCTTCAGCCGCGGTGCGTCCGGGCTGCTTCAAAAATCATATTGTCGACTTGTTTTCTTTCCACGTGCCCTATGTGGACTCACTACCGTGCGACGAAGATTTGATGACACCACTCTATTGGAACCCATCCGAGATGGAGAAACTGCGCTATACGAACCTCTACCAGGCCACACTTGATCGCAAACGCGACTGGAGTGTGGAATTTGACGACCTAATGGACAAAGTCAAAAATTCCAACGAGGACTTACATGGCTATCTTTCCGATACTCTCTCAGGGTGATTATTATGCATAGTCTTATCTTTCCGCCCAACGCATCTTCGTACCCAATCCTTATTTCTGAAGGCTCATAAACGCTTCCTTTGACATACTCATCAGTTCAGATTACACCTGGGCAGCCACCATATTATCTTCGCGCGCCTTTCCATCCACACTGTTGGAAAATTGCGTACAAACAGCGGATCTGATCTCTTCACAAGTCTATACGGAAAACGCATTCAAGTCTGGCCTCTCGACAGATCATGCGTCCTTCTCGGAGCCTGTGCCGGTGCTACTCCCTGGTGTCGATATTTTAAACCATCAGAGAGGTATCAAAGTAGAATGGCGAGCTAGAGATCCTCGAGACCCGAAGAGTCGGGTCGAAATCATAAACTTGGAGGAGTTGATATGCCCAGGTAAGATTTGGCCAATCCTGTGGAGCCGCATGGCCTATCGATCGAGATCATACAAAGCGTCATTAAAAAGTGTTTTTACACTTACCTCATCTAGGTTCACAAGTTTTTAACAACTACGGCGCAAAGTCTACGGCTGAATTTATACTGGGATACGGATTTGCGTTAGACCAGACGGATTGGGACCGTTCTTCCAACTTTGGGGAAAGCTCGCACAATCCTGACGACTTGTACACCCTCAAGATATCACCACCGCGTACAACTGAGAACAGGCTAAAGTTGATCAAACAAATATTCGATGGTTTGGATAAAGCGAAACTATATCATAATTTAACTATCAAGAACCCTCTTCCTGAGGGGTTATTGGCTCAACTCAGACTTCTCATGGCCACCACTCAAGAAGAGTTTGATATCATTGAAGCGGCTTTTTTGGGTGTGGAAACCCCTTGCTTGCCATGTACTCCATCATTCTACCACTCTTTCTTGGGATGTATGCAGAACCGCGTGGGCTGGGAAAACGAGCTGAACGCGCTGGATTGTCTCAAGTCGATGCTTGAGATCCAATACAAACGGCTAAATGAAGTTAATTGGTCAAATGAAGATCCCTCCAATTGGACAGGCGTACGAGATTCAATAAAAAAAATGATCCAGATCTACCGAACAGGTGCGTTTCCTATCAACTTGAATTGTCATGTGAGAGAACTTGAAACTTTGAGTATCAAAAGTTGACGGATATCTTTTCTGAACTGTGTTAGGCCAGAGAGACATTTTGTTCGAATCGATCAGTACACTGGACAGAATCATCGCCCAAACAATGGACCAAGCAGAAGCTGATGGGTTCGTATTCATGGAAGAAGAGGAGGAAGCCTCAGATATGACCAGTTGATACAAAAGTTCAACAACTAGAGCCAAAATTGAATAAGACTTTGGGAAACTGAACTCGCTGCAAAGCTGGTTTTTGAATTTGAAGAGGCTGATACTAAAGGTTTCGGCTTGATGGGATATATCTTTGGCACCTTTCTGATAGATTTGAAACCATTTTTTTTTTAAAATGATAACCACATAGGATCACGTACCCTTCGATTTTTTTTTTTTAGCCTCTGGCTGCATAACTTTTTTTCCTTCAGGGAGGAGAAAGAAGCAGATTACTGTACCCATAACATGTTCAGGTGAGTACCGGGATATCTTCAACCAAAAATATCGAGATGGCATACTATGTCATCTGCCATGGATCGATAGAGGGACAGAACGTGAATTTTCAACGCAGAATAAGCCATCTCAATCTGGCTGGTCTCTTCGTCTTTTTTTTTTTTTTAGATCGGTTGCGATCATGACTCACTGCTATGTAAAAAGCCGGGCATCATCAAAACTTTATTCATTTCTGGAAACTCGTTCTGTAGCCTTCTCAAATTGAGCACAAGATGTGATGTGGCTTAGCTCAGAGAGGGGTATAGGTGAGGGCATGAATGAACTTTTTGTACTGTACGATAAAGATGACTTAATTTGACCTTCATGATAGGCCCCGGGAAAACCCGGATTTTTTTTGATTTTTTTTTTTTCTTTAAAAGTTTAATGACAGTAAAAGGTTGAAATCATAGAAGTATAGTGAAAAGTACAAGACGAGGTGGACATGATAATTTTCCAATAAAGAGGAATCTTCAGTGGTCTCATAGGTCAGAACACTTGTACCCAAGCACGGACCACGCCGTGGTCCCGGCAGGTTAGGGCTGTTTAAGGTGACCTTACAAGAAGAGTAAGCGCGAGCGTCATGTATAACCAGTAGCTCCTCATTTCTTATGCTAAATAGATTGTCTCAGGCTTTGAGTTTAGCTTGGGTTTATTATTATTATTATTGTTTCAAGTGCATATGGGAGCTATTAGAGCTATCATGCACTAAATATATCCGAGTACCTGTAAAAAACTCGAGGCTGTTTTGGGAAAAGGTTGCTCGTGGGCCGGTTGAAGATTTATCAGCAGATGTGAAAAAAAGTAGTTAGTTGGTAGTGGTCAACCGTTTTCAGGCCCTGAAGTGTATATGCGCAATCAGGGACCGTTCTGAGGTATCTTGATGAAAAGAAAAAAAAAAAAAAAAAAAGATAATGGAATAGAGAGGGATGTGTCCACATCGTTATATAGTTGTGTGATCGAGAAGCGATGGAATGTTTTGTTTGGGAGTTCTCGAATATTTATTGACCGTTCAGAATTTTTTTGTTTCCCGGTTGGGGTTTCAACAAATCCAAGCTGGTTGATGTCTTGATTGGTAAATCGAGGATGTAGCTTTTAGCCCCACTCCTTTATGGCTGTTCTGAAGCTTGCCAGACTATGTNTTTTTTTTTCTACGTGTGAGGGGAAAGAGTTTTTGTTTTTGTTTTTTGTTGCTGCGGTGTTTGCTAGTTTATCCACGCGCTCGTTTCCTGGTATAGGTTTGTGGCCTGGGCACCATCTTAGCGTGCTTTTGGTGGTCGGGGCTGCTTTTGAATATATGTAATGAGCAATGGTCAGTGCTTCCGTTTTACTTGTGAGTGAGGAAGAGTCTGTATTCTTTGTATTCATCTCTTGGACCACTCGTTGGTTCTCTAGAATGATTGTGATTTCAGTGGGTGATTGATCTCTTGGCTAGGGCGTAGGGCTAGGATCAAGTGCCGTAAACTCCGCCTCATACTTAGATTCCGTGTTTCTCCGCTGCTCCGAGAACTGTTACGGATTGGTGGCGTTTGTTTTCGCACCATGCAGCCGCCGCTGTGTTTTTTTTTTTTTCCCTGAATTCTTGGTCCGTCGGAGTAAAGGATTACGTGAGCTCTGGTTGAGACAAGGACTGATGTATCTCGGATTGCTTTCTGTTTGGTGTCTGGGATAATTACTCCTAGATTGGGTTTCGAGGGGAGGGGGTTGGAGGGGTTTAGTGGGGTCTGTGTGAGGAAAGTTTCAAAGTGTTTTAGCGGTTTCTCCTTGAAAAAAAAAAAAAAGAAAAAAGGGCATGGAACGGGTTTTTTATGGCATGTAAGGTTTTGTTCTTCGGGCTTGGTTGTAGTAATAGTACTGTGGTTGGTTTAGCCGCTGATGTTGCTATGAAGTGAATAATTTTGGCTGTTAGTCTTGTAGCTGATTTTAGCGTGTCGATGTGGTGTTGTAGAAATCCTGTTGGGCTTGCTTTCAGCGCGCCGAGAGCTTTGCGTGCGCATTATATGTTGTCAGTTGTGGTGAGCTTGCTGTTATGATAGTCCGGTATGGGCAGTTGCATCCAGGCCGCTGCCGCATGGTCTGTCACTGTGTATACTGTTGCGGAGAGTTGAAGAGTTTCAGGGGTATTCCCGATCGTGTGTTTGATAGTGATGAAAGAAAATTGGCTGTCTTCAGTCCTTGGGCTATCACGTCGTCCCTGTGCTGTTTAAAGGAACATCTATCGGCACTCCTAACCACTTTGTTTGTGGTTCTGGGGTTACTTGGCTGTTTTCTTTCTCCAAAGTCTGTAGCCATGTTGATTTCCGGGTTAACGGGTTGGGATGTGAAAGTCATCCACTTTGTTGTATTGACGTCAGAGATGGCTCGGTGGTGCCTGCCCCAGTCGTTCTGAGCGTGCGCCATTTTTATGGATCCTAAGTCTGAGCTCTCTGGGGTCGCTTGCCGACGTTATGTAGTAGGTTTGTGTCGTTGCCCATGGGTAAGATTGACCAAGCTCTCCCGATGGGGATTCTTTCAACATGACCTCCCATCTTAGGCACGTCTGAGATGTCTGGAGGAGGAGAGAAAGTCTAGCTCAGCACGCTTGCGCTGGTCGCGTAGCCTGGATTCCCTCGCAGGTCATCCTCACTCGAGACATGATGACGATCTGGTTTGGGTTTGACCGATTTGGAGTGGCGATCCTCGCTTCTTGAGCTTGGCCTAGACCGATCGTGTTGATGCAGTTGGCTGGTCTGAGTGTTGAGGGGCTTAATGAACTTTGATGATGGTCTTCTTTCTGCTGATGGAGACTTAAGTCGACACTCTCACCGTTCCTGGTCTGACTCAGACTACCCATCGGCAAACATCCCAACACGCCACCTCCTGCAATGTCTGAAAGCACTCCCTTAGCCATCTCTGAACACACCCATCTCACCCTGCCTGAAGATGATGGTCTGTCACTCTATCCAACTCATCAGCCCACACACGCTGCTTGCTGATCTTACTCATCCATCCCTCTCAACCGACCTTGGATTCATCAACCCTTCCTTACCATCCAACAACGCGCTCACTTCCTTCGATATCCACAACCACCTTCCCTCTCAACCATCTCTACCACTTGACTTGCCATATCACCACCTCAATGCCCGCCTTTGCTTCGGAACCCGGAATAACCTCCTCTTACCCTCTCCTTATGCCTTGGACTGGCTCCAACCCATTCAACCTTTTTGGGCGTCTCATTTCGGTGCTCCCCTTTTTACCATCAACTGTGCCGTCTTACACTTCGCGCTCGGGATTACTCTCTTTTCTCAAATTGATCATTTCTTACGCGCTCTCGTCAATACGCTCTGCAATTTTCTTTCTTATTCACCTTTCTCCGACACTTGAACCCCCTTTCAATTTCTCTGGCATATCCAAGCTCTTCAACATTCATCAGACCCTTCTCAACCTATATCTCGGTTCAGGGGCAGCGCACTCAACCAATATAGGCCAGTCAGCCACATGAGCCAGGACAGTGAAGCGCCCACCATGGTCAATGGAGATTCCACGGCTCGATTTTCCTCCTCCGATCTGTGAGTGCTTGAAGGCCTTTTCTCGTCGAATTGATATATATATATATTTCAAAGCTGATATTACCTCTTCTCAACAATCATTTCAATCTTCCTACACACCTAGTGGGTTCTTGTCAAAAGACCTCTTTGAGTCTGACATCACCAACCCCCCTAAAACCTACCATTATCTTGACGGGGATGGTCAACCTCAACTTTCACGTTCGCCTTCTCCGATAGGCGGAACTCCAGAAAAGGTGGTGCCTGCGGCCAATTTAGCACGCGAAAGCCAGGCTGAGATTGCCCGGCGGCGAAAGCTTCATCGGATCATTGGCGCTATCGCTCTTGCTGTCTTTGCTGTCGTCGCGCTTGCTATCATCCTCGGCCTCGTTCTTGGCGCCCATCAAAAACCTGACGCAGGCGCCGATGGTTCCGCTTCCGCATCAGCTGGAGTTTCATCTAAAGCAGCGTCAACCGGCGCGAAACTTTGGGGTGTCGGTGGGGACACCATCACGGTTCGTGTCCATCAAACTTGGTAGACATTTTTACTTTTATCCAAAGCTGACTTGACCGCGCTCTTCTACTCTCAGGCCGAAGATGGCACCAAATTCGTGTACAACAATACTTTGGGGGGTACATGGGTAGCAGTACCTTTTAATGACACCGCCCGACCCCAAGCCGATCAACCCGCACTTTCTGAACGATGGGATTACTCTGCCAACCGCATTATCGGCGTCAACCTTGGTGGCTGGCTCGTCCTCGAACCTTTCATCACTCCTTCCTTGTACGAACCTTATGCAACGAGTGCGAATCCAGTTGTAGACGAGTGGGGCTTGAGTCAGCAGTTGGGAAAGAATTTGGCCTCGACAATTGAAAACCATTACGCAACCTTTATCACCGAACAAGATTTTGCAGAGATCGCCGCGGCGGGCTTGAATTGGGTTCGGTTGCCGGTCGGATGGTGGATGATGGAGACTTGGTCAAATGAACCTTTTTTGGAAGGTGTGAGCTTTAAATATTTTCTCAAGGCTATCACCTGGGCGCGAAAGTATGGACTTCGTATCAACCTCGACTTACACGCCGTACCGGGTTCTCAAAATGGTTGGAATCATTCGGGAAAATTTGGTCAAATTGGATTTTTGCGCGGTGTCATGGGAATCGCCAACGCTCAAAGAACACTGAATGTACGCTTTTCAAAAAACTTTTTCTCCAAAAATAATCTCCATCACGTTTTCCAAAAGGCTGATTTACCTGCCAATGTTGTCTTTGCCCATCTAGTATGTCAGAACGCTCGCAGAGTTCATTAGCCAGCCACAGTACAAGAATGTGGTACCCATGTTTTCAGTTTTGAACGAGGCTCAAGCGTCGGATATTGGCTCTGCACCACTGCGATCCTGGTTAGTTTCCAAAGTTTTCAAGAGCGTCCTGGAAAAAGAAGAGTAACCAATTGTTGATGTCATTGGTCTGGGCTCCTACAGGTATCTACAAGTCTACAAACTCTTGCGAATGATCGGTGGCGTGGGCGAAGGTAATGGTCCATTCATGATCATTCACGATGGGTTCGGTGGTGTCAACCTCGGCCAGAGAGGATGGGACGGCTATCTGGCTGGTGCCGACAGACTTGGATTGGACACACACTCTTACCTCTGCTTCGGACCTCAAAATACGGACAGTGTGGCAGCCAATGCAGCCAAGCCTTGTCAGCAATGGGCCCCGCTATTCAATCAGACTATGGCCGGCTTTGGTCTCAATATCGGCGGGGAGTTTTCGTAGGTTTCTACTTTGATTCATTTCAGACATCAATTCATCTGTAAGTCAATGATCAGACTAACTCTTCTCTTGAACCCTATTCTTTTCCCGGCTTTAGACTTGCTGTCAATGACTGTGGTCTGTGAGTGTCATTGCATGTTGTCCAATGGAAACGTAGACAGACTCTAATGCATATATCCATGCTTCATCAGATTCGTGAACAACGTCGGTTTCGGCACTCGTTGGGAAGGTACCTTTCCCACACCCGCCACTGCTGACGCTCAGTTTAAAAAAATGGGCACTTGCGAGTTAGTCCAATTCCTCCAGGGCGCACTGCGGTTATTCTTCACGATTGCACCTTTAAAATAACATGAATATGCTTCTTTCCGCTTAAAAGTCAATGGTTAGACCATCGTCTATGGTCGGCGGCTACAAAATCAGCATTTGCTGATCTCGCACAGACACAGCAGGATTCGATGCGTAATTCCTTCTTTTGGACCTGGAAGATTGGCAAATCGCTTAATCAAGACAACCCTCCTAACCCCATGTGGAGCTACCTGAACGGGCTACAGAATGGTTACATCAGGTGAGAAAAGGTTCTTCTTATTTAAACTGACTGAATGAACAGTAGCTGATCCTGTGATTGTATTCAAAATTCTACAGGCCAGACGCTCGTACTAGCAACGGTAAATGTGTTGATGTGGTCGTGGCCCAGGGTGGAACACCCGTCTCCGCTCCTTGGTCAGGAGCGCTTGCGCCATGGCAAACGGGAGGTGCAGACGCTGGTCAGATTGCTGCCACGGCTGCGGGCGCCAATACCGTTTTCCCTCCTGTACAAATCCTCGGCGGGCCCAACGCAGGCTCATTATCGGCTACTGCGCTACCGAGTTACGTAGCTACAGGAACCCCGGTAACCCTCAAAGCTACACCCACAAACGGCGTGAGCAGTGCAGCGGTCGGTAATGGATGGGCTCAGCCCACTGATACTGCCAAGTGGTACGTTCCTCAAGCCGGTTGTAATTACCCCGACCCTTGGGGTGGAGTGGGGATCGCTCCGCCGACGCCGGTATGTGGTGCGACTGCCAGCGGAACCTTGGCGGCAAGAGCGATCGCGTTTGTTGCAAGCAGACCGACTGGACTTGACATGGTGTGACCAGAACATTCTTAACTCACAAGTTGATCTCAATTTTTTTTACTTCACATCATTATCATTATTCAAATTCACTTTTCAAATCGGCTTTTTTTCGCTCTCTTGTAGTTTTTTGTTTGTTTGTCTTTCTGTGAATATATCGTTTTTTTTTTTCGTTTTAATCGTCAAGAAGCTCATCATTCATGTATCTCGCATTTTAGCCTGTTTTTGTTCTTTTCATTGACCATCGCTTGTTTCCTGGACACACATACTGTCTTTTAATTTCCCTATTGCAATAATCTAGTGGAAGTTTTTTCTTTTTTCTTTTTTTGGATAACACGTCCCAATTCTTTCAAGAGTTGAGTGTAAGGAATTAACCTAACTTACTTATCTTGAATGCCAGAGTATTGTTGAGCTACACGCTCTATGTTGTCTGCTTCAAGTATCACATACATGTATACTTCACATCTGTGACAGCTGTATGGTCTCTCTGGTAAATTTTTCATCTAATGGGCGTGCTTGGAATGCTTCAGACTGGATACACTCATCTGGTTATAAGCATCCAGTATAGCGTCAAGCTGTAGATTCCAAGTTGGATTGGTCAGGTGACCCTCGACAACGAACCAAAAGGTGTCAATTTCAAACTTCAACCTTAAACCTCATCTATCTCGATCGCGATGGCGGACACCTCCATCTCTCCACCCCAACCGGTGGTTGTCAACAACTCTTCAACCTCGAATACCTCTCTCCGCATAACCCCTCTCGGCGCGCCTGGTCCTGAAAGCTCATTCCTAGACTGGGAATGGGCAGTGATGGATCACTTTCGTCGACAAAAGATCGCTTACGTGCTTAAAGATGTAGACCCTAAGGCTCGACCATCTACCTGGGAAGACGACAACATATCCGACATTTCTATCCTCACTCAAGCGCGTCTCGAAGTCAATTATAAATACCTTCGTCCCCATGGAGACAACGCTCGTCACGCATGGCTCTCGCTTAAAGAGGCTCACCAGGATAGCACCTCAGGAGGACGCATCTACTGGCTTCAAAAACTCATATCCATGTGAATGAAGCCCGACGACCATATCGGTCGTATGCACAAAGCTTTCGAGAAACTCGACGCTCATCACGAAAGAGAATCCTCTCACCGCGGATGACATCCACGCAACGTCTCTCGTAATCTCCATACCGTCCGCTTGATACACTCATGTAGTATTTGGTGAGAGAATTCTGTTACTGGCTCAGGAGTTTCTTTTCAAAAAAATTGTCGTAGTCAAGTACAGGCTCAAGGAAAGAATAAACCGATCTTGGTGATGAAGTCTTGACCTATGACGCGTGGAATGGTCAGTAAGGGTATTATTACAGTTCTTAAAAATATAGATTCTTGAAAATCAAGTTGGTATGTATTCTGTAATGGCTTCAACTTTCTTGTGGCTGGAGAGGAGATCAATCTTACACCCAAAAAATTTTTAAGCCTGAAGTTCTAATCCAATAAAATTACAAGTTTTGGAACCTGAAAACTCTCTATAGTCTTTAAAACTTTTAATACCATAAATGTAAAATAGTTTGTAGAGTAGTAAGTATGTTTCCTCGTTCTTGCCATTAATTTACTTACTACATAGGACATTTGATACTCCTCTTCTTCCAAGTATATATATATTGTACATAAAAATCATTGAATAAAAAAATTGGAAAAAAATAAAAAATAAAAAAACTCTGGGGGAAAAATTCAGAACAAGTTATTTATATAAAGACTATAAATATATATTTAGTTTGATCATAGTTGTT
>AWVX01021556.1:0-15006 GCA_000500245.1 Cronartium ribicola 11-2
TACACTTGTTCTGTGCAGTGTGTAATATGTAACTATATGTAATATTACATGTAGAGTCTATTTCTGTGACAATATTACTTAGTTGATAAGTACATATTCTATGTTGTTACTCTAGAAACTGAGTATGAGTTGTAATTTGGTTTGTTAGCCTATGGCATTTTCATGCTCAAGGCTGACAGATTCAGTTGTCCCTCTCATGCTCTTTGTCTCATTTCTCTTTCTCTCAGTTTCTCTACAAATACTTGTCTCTCTCTTGGGTTCTTTCATCATTCATCATTATATTACTTTTCCTTTAACCAATCAATCATTTTACCTTACTTACCAAGTTAAAACCACTTTTAATCATATTAGAAGCTGAATCTACCCATCATTTACCTCCATCTTTGAACATCACCTTGCCTTAGGAGCCTCTTTGATACTAGCTTTCCCTTCCTACCCTTGATTTCATGCTTTTACCTATTTAAGTAAGTCTTGATTGACTTTTTAAATCCTTAAAAGTACATCAGAGTTAGAGCTTTCTCAAGATTAAGACCTTATTTGGCATCTCAAGAGACTCAAACCCTGAAAATAACCTTGAGTAAAGGGATCTGAAGCTTTGCCATAGGGCCCCTAGCGCCTCAATCAGGTTTCCACAGTTCTGATCATGATCTGGGGTTTCAAACTCACTGACAGCCCCAAGCAGCCTGCTGTGCTCTGGTGTGATTGAACCACAGACTAGATACTGCAGAAGGTTGGCAAAATTTGTGACACTTTTTCATCCCCTCACCATGCAGGTCTGAAAGCCCAGAGAGGAGGTTTGAATAGACTTTCAAGGATATTCCAGCCCAGCAACTCTTCTCAATGTCCTTCCCTTATTATTGTCAGATCATGGTCAACGAGTTGGTCTTCCACTGTCTGACCAGCAATTACAGAGCAGTTGCCTCTCCCAGAGCATTCCCGGGTCCTGGAAGTCTTCTTCAACGCAGTCAAATCCTTATGGCTGGAAAAAATGATTATTTGTTGTAATAAGGAAACAACTATGGCTTTATTGTGATGTCATTTGCTGTCAACTTCCCTGCTGCTTGCGAACCCCGGGTCGGGTCCCAGACTCGGTGGATCCGATTGGCCGGGGCCCGGGTTTGCCCATTCCTTTGTTGTGTACTGTATGTAAAAACACATAGTATGCGTTTTAGTAGGCTCATATTGTTTTTGTATAATGTTTTGATTTGATCTGTGCATTTTTAAAAAAAAAAATTGTCAAAAGTCAAACATTACTTTACCAAATTTTTCTCTTCTCAACCCATATTTGTACAATGTCTAAATCAAAAAAAGTTTCCAAGATATCCAAGGCATCCAGTTCTGAAATCACTTCTTCTGAGGCTCCCGTCAGTATATTTTTTAGTTTACCTCATAATTGTTTATTGACTAACATCTTAATTTTGTCTCTAGTCTAGCGTCGATAAGAAACGACGGCGAGGATCCTATATCACAAATTCTTCCCCTAATAAACCTTCACAAGATTCTACGACTGATGAAAATGAAGATGAGACAGACGATTCAATTACTGATGATGAAGCAAACAAAAATTCAGAGGAAGAAAAGCAAGTAGAAGTCTTATCGCACAAAGAACGTTGTAAACGTCGTAAGCTTTCCAAGCAAAACCCCAATGAAACCATACCTGAACCAGCCCCAACGCCGAAGCCTACTCGATCTCGTTATGGAATTTGGGTTGGTAATATGCTTTATAATACTACTCAAGTCGATGTCGAAGCTTTCTTCTCCCCTTGCGGTTCTATCTCACGATTACATATGCCTCCTGGTAAGAAACCGGGTCAGAACGCTGGATTTGCGTACATTGACTTTGACACACCCGAGGCAGTTGAAGAGGCTTTAGAAAAGTCTGAGAGTTTACTTGGTGGAAGAAAGTTACTCATTAAACGATCAGCTGATTACACTGGGAGACCTACGACCAAGAGCCTTGAAGCAAATGGTTTGAATAAAGGTGCGAAGAAGATCTTGGATAAGCAGAAGCAACCACCGGCGGCTTGTCTCTTTCTTGGTAATCTTAGTTTCGAAACTACCGTCAGTCCAAGTCTTATTATTATGCTCAAGTCTTTTAATTACCTTCATTGACGCCCATCTTTCCTCGCACAGATTGAATCAATTATGGACCTCTTCCGGTCGAACCACCTTACGAACACTGAAGTCGAACACGTGGGTATACGTCAAGTTCGTCTAGGTACATTCGAAGACAGCGGGAAATGTAAAGGGTTAGGGCTCCATTCCTTTCATTCTTGCCTCTCTCCATTTGCTTACCGCGGTTAGAGATTCAACAGGTTTGGGTTCGTTGACTTCTTCTCGGTTCAAGCTGCTACCGCTGCTCTCACAAATACCAAGAACTATTCACTCCTCGGTCGACAACTGACGATCGAGTACGCATCAGCTGATGCTGTAAGGCGCGGAGGTGGAGCTCGGTCTGCCCATCCTCCTTCGACTACACTTAAACCACGCTTAGCCAACTCCAAGCCTACACGTCCATCAGCCTCTAGACCAGCCCAGCCTTCAACATCCAAAGCACTACCTCCTCCGCTTGCATCTGTGCCTGCGCTTGAAATAAAGGATTCCGCTGCACCAGCAAGGAAGAAGGAATTTTTGGGTAGATTAACCCCTGGTGCAGCCCTTGCCAACGCTCGTCGAGCGCCCACAGGCATCATTAAGAATCCAGAAAAGGTGGGCAAAAAGATTACATTTGATTAGTTTACAGCATGCTTGTCCTATCCGATGTTTAATGAACAGTAGAAATACATAAAAACCCCTACATGCTTGGTATTACCCACTGACCCACAAGTGAAAAGCAGATGGTCGGGTGAAGTGTTCAAAGAGCTCAACTGACTGAGAGACACACCTGAGCAGTAGCTTAGCTCGAATCAATACATTTCAAACTTGTGGAACTCCCATTATGAGGCATGATATACTAAATGATAAGGTTACAATCAATATTCTTTGAGAGAAAAGTAAATTATTATGGGTACAGTTACTCAAGACCATCTCCAATTGCCCTCGGTGGCGAGAAGAGGAACTCTACACTTACTTTATTAGCTTTGGGAATGATTACAAGTGACAAGGTCCAAAGCAAAAAAAAGAAAAAAAAAACAGCAATTGCACTTTGATATACTATATAAACAGAGTCTATGTAGAAGAAAGAACTTGAGTTTATCATCATCGTCTCTTGCCTCGTCTTGTCGAAGCTGGTTGAGCTGGAGCTGGAGCTGGCGGTGGTACATTTGCCGCCGATTTACGACGAGAGCTCCGAGTAGACCTAAGCGTTGGTCCAACATGCTCCGACGCTTCAGCTTCTATATCAGGTTGGTGCACTGCAACCGACGCCAACTCGCTCTGCCCAATCTTTCGCTTCTTCGTCGGAGCTACATTCACAGTTGGAGCAGGAGCAAGGGATTCTCCTGAGCCGTCTGCTCCTCCCTCTGACTCTGGCTCGGGGTGAGCATGACAAGTTGCTTCGAGATGCGTTTTGGATGGGTAAAGTGAGCGAAGGAAGTGAAGCGGAAGGGTCGATAGAAGGTCGGTGTTAAGTTCATGCTCGAAGTTTGTTCTTTCACCTCGCGTTAGCTCTTCCTCCCACTCAGACTCTTCTCCCTCTTCACCATCCTTTGCTCCTTCCTCCACTCCGTCACCTGTTCTTAAATCCCCGGTGCTCCATCGCTTTCGTTTCCGTCGCATCTTTGTCTCAGGTGCTACCTCCGTCTGACTCAATGTCTGACACTTGAGCCCATCAACACTCAAGAACCCAGGCCCACCGAGCTCCATCTTCTCGAGCTCTTCCCACGCTTTCTCTTCGAGCAATCTCACCGCTCCGTCTTTGGTACGTTCTTGAATGCTCGTCGTCACGCCCCGAAGCGAAGAGCCAAGAATGTATTTGAGCCGAGTCATCGGAAGGATACTTGAGGAGGTCGTGTCTTGAAACTCAGTGATCGGAATGTGGAGCCACCGAAAGCGTTTGCGCATGGTTCCAACTAGGGCGGTCGAGGTTATGTCATCGGGAACTGAGTGTCATAAAACAAAATAATTCTCAATTTCCATTTGTTTTTTATCTGTTGTGGTACAACGATCGGTGGTAAACAACGCTTACTGGTCGGGAATAGCAAAAGACCAACGGTATCCATGATCTGGGACATTAGATTGGGATGCGCTTGTGAAGACTGTTTGTCATTTTTTTTGGACAAGAATAAACCATCAGCATCTTAGATTGAAACATCTTCGAAGAGAGTTTACACACCATGGCTATCTCTACCAAAATTTCCGCAATCGTCCCCTTGACTTGTCCTAACTGTCCTACTAACCCAGGCAAAGCCTTTAGAAGCACCTGAATCGAGTGCAATAGACACCTAATTGAACGCGCATCCAAATCTTTCACACCTCCACTACCTGCGCCCACATAACTAGCTTGAACAAACTTTGCGCTAAAGCCTGTGAGACCATTTTTTAGCTGATTCCAGTAAGATAGATAAGACTCTAATGTTGCATTACACATCAGCTGGCCTGTCCCACCACTACTCTTTACGCACACGTCCCCGTTCGGCTGAGCTGTTCGAGTCATGAGTAGATCGGTGAGCATATTAATGCACCGGCAAATGTGGTGTATGCGCGAGACCTCGTAATCAGGGTCTAGTTGAGAGGGCGCAAAGAGCTTGAAGATAGAGATGCCGAGGTAAGCTGAGAGCTTGATGACGACCTAAAACACGTCGAACCCCCAGAAAATCACCTCGTCACCCTTTCAAAGTCCCGTTCCCACAAAAAAGAAGAAAAAAAGTCAAACCTACAGCTTCGGCGACCATCGGAAGCAGGTGAGTTAAAAAAAGCGGCGAAGCTTCTTTAGAGTCAGTCAAATGTAATTTCCGAGCCATCACCTCCACCAAAGCGCCGAATACCGCGTTAAGGTCTGTTGATGGTGGCGCTTTCTCGTCTATTTGGGGAGGGAACCCAGAAGCAAGCAGTCTGAGATAGAGCTCGAACTGTCGCGTACGAGCAGCGTGCGTGAACACGCAAGCGTTCTTGAAGACGGATTCGAGGTAAGGATACTTGTGGTAGACCAGATCGGCTGGCGTGTCACAATCTGAGTCAGCTTCGTAACCGAGTCAGACACGCTTGGAGCAAGGTGAAAAGAACTCGCCTGGTTGGGTGTACGGTAACAAGGTTTCGACGGTTTGCATCAGCTTAGTGTTGAAGCTCGAACCAAGACTATTCTTGTCAACAAATTTGATGATTGGATCCATGATCAGATCGGCGCGATACATCATGACCCGCCTCATAGTCGAGAGATCAGTACAGAGAAGGACTCGGAAGCGCTCGAGAGTCTTCAACAGCCTATTGAGGTAGTTTTTCAGAGGTGGTGAGGACGATCGGTCTTCCTCCGTCGCGCTTCGACCGGCTTCCTCTCTCACAGGTGTACCGTTGGACGGGGACGGTGATATGTCCATCAAGCCTTTAGTCGTCACTAGCACTGAAAGGAGTAGCCGGCTGTAAAAAGCTGGTCCAGCAGGGGACCCTTCGAGCCACCGTTCTCGCTCTGACTTCAGGATCCACGTCTTGACAAATAGCTCACCGGAGATTTCTATCGAATCTGATTGCTGGTCTTGGGTAGAGTCTGCTAGTGATATAGTCATCGTTTTGCTAGGACTGGCTTGGTCCATAGGTGGCTTACCCTCGTCGGATTCGAACGGAGACCGGCTGACCAGGAGAGCGCGGGTCAGATCATGCAGACCTAGTACGTGACTCACAACATCCTCATACGCTAAGAGCTCCTTTTGGCTGCCATTCATCATCCGGGCCACAGAGTGGGGTAAGTTGTCTAACGGCTTGAGAACTGATACTTCGAGCACGACCTCCATGCTTAGCGCGCCGGTGGAGATCAATTCTAGGTAGAGCATCCTTAATACGGGCGAGAGCGTTGGACCAATGTAGAATGGACCTGCACTGGTCTGGTTGGCGTCGATCGGTTCCTCACATTCTTCGCCTTCTTCCGATACTGGCTCGACGCCGTCTTGATACCTGCTCACAATACCATCTGGGGGTGGAAGGGACCCGGACCTTACCACGCAAGATGTCAAACTACCCTGGCTGTGCGCGGCCAGCTCCTCACAGAGTCGCAAGACTGTACTTCTCAAATTGTTCCAATCAGGTGATGGTTGTCCTGAAGATGCAGGTCCGGCTACGTGTGGGGATTGGTTTGGAGCAGGACCCTGTTGGGTGAAAGTACCAAGCACGAAAACTAGTGAATTCCACACCGAGGGCGCTGCAAGAGGATCGGAGCCATGTACCACCCAATATCGGTTGAAGAGATTGGATATACTTTCAGGCGAAGGTGAATGGAGGAAGAGGTGTAGCATGTCTTGCGTGATCGAAGGCAGTGATCCTGAGCTACATGGACTAGGTAGCATCGGCTAGAGGATCATCGGACTTACGTTAGTAAACGATCTTCATGATTAAGAGTTTTGCCATACTCACAGCCCCAGTTTCGCCCGTAGCTCTGTTCAAGACATCCAACACTTGGCGTCCCGCAGCACGACTTTCAATCACAAGTGCTCTCAACGATCTCGCAAACCGGAGGCGGAGGTCCATTCCACTCGTCGCATTAGATCGAGCTAGCTGTAGATAAATTTCAAACAGTCTCGAGACCAGCGAGCTGAGGCGAGCTTCGATCTCGAGCACTCGCCTTGAGTTCCTAATCGCTACACAGACTGTATGCAAATAAGAGAACCGTGAATGAATCCCAAATGTGTCCAACACCAAGCTGTGACCGTGCGCGACCATCCCATCAAAGACATGTTGGAGGACATGTTGGATGACGTCGTGGAGCGTAGAATAATCCTTGCAAGACTCCAAGATACAAATACCCCATGAGAGAACAGCAGACGCAAGATGGATCGATGGCCGGGGCTTGGCGTGGGAGGCGAGAGTGGGCATAGAGGACGAGAGCTCAGAGACCAGTCGGCACAGTGGATCGGGTAGAACCTCGGCCACCACTTTCCGGCTGGCTGAGGTAGGCTTGTAGACATCCAAAGGGCGCGTGACGATGTCAACGATCTTACTATAATCTGATGTAGCTGTTCAGTGATTGAGAGAGCGACGAACAGAAAGTGGGGAATTAGTCAACAAAATGGGCATGTCGTTAACAAGCAGAACACATTCAGCTCACCTAGTGTCGTCGTAATATCCGCAAGCGCGCTCAACAGTCCATTACGAGCAACATCTCGTCCAGGCGAGCGTCTCAAGTGGGCCCCACTCGACCTCAGAAGTTTTGACGTCGAAGCCAGAGGCATCCATTCACTCAACAACGTCTGTAGTCCACTCGACTGTTTTCGTTTCCAGGGATCGACGAGCGTAAGATGTGAGTTTGAATCTTATTTTCATCATGCAAAACATCAACAAATGACAAACTTTACCAGCCATGACATCATCCTCCATATCGCCTTTGGCCACCATTCTTTGAATATAAGCTCCGTAGGAAAACACGTTCCGTTTCGAAAGCTCCGAGAATAGCCGAACCAATGTGTCGCCATTTCCAGTCGTCTCGACCTGTTCCAGCCATCCGATGAGGTGATTCTGAAAATCCTCTGTGACTATCTTTCGGTCCTTTCTTACACACGCTAACATTTGGCAGGTCAAGTAGATACGGTCATCGGAGCTCCTGAAAGGTGTCGTCGACCAGGACAGCAAGATCTCGATCCGGTCCTTGAACGTCGTAGCATCACCAGGCTCGGGCGCTAAAAAAAAGGTTTGGTAAAGCTTTGTAAAATCCTTATAATCGGAAAAGCCGTCCAAAATCTGATGCGAGGAGATAATTCAAATCGTCTACTCTATGTACTGAAGAGATTTGATGACGAACGCACCTCGACCAACCGGGCCCGGCGTGTGAAGGTATTAGTGGGAGAACCGGTACCAGTGCCAATATCTCCTGCCAGCTCGCTAATCCTCCAATCGACAGCAAAGAAATCGTTTCGTAACATTTCCTTCACCTCCACGCTAGAAATATGTTGTTGGAATGGCTCAGTGCTTGAGCTCGAAGTGCTGGTACAGGAGAGGAGGATATCTTCGAGGATGACACGGTTCGATGACCAGAGATCCGGCCAGACGAAGTTGTCGGCACAGATTATGAATGAGCTCTACAAAGGCGGTTGAAAAGTTGGCTTGTGTCAATCTCAAGGGCACAACACAATACGGAAAGACACCACAAAAAACATGTAGCACGTGCGCTTACCTGGATAGCTAACCTTAACCGGAGCTCCAGGTTTGAAAGGTAAGGAGTAAAATTTTGTTTATTGATCTAGACACACATACACAGCTTCCTCAGACTTCACCCTCAAAGCATGGAAAATCAAAAAAAAAAAAAAGGCTTACATATCGTATCTGGCCCAGACAGGCCTCCACAAAACCTCTGACGAGGTTCGAGGAGAGGCAGAACTTGTCAACAACCAGCTGATGGATGTCTAACAAGAAATGCACTTGGGCAAGGTTAGCGAGCTTGAGTTGGTCGACAAACCATTTAAACAAAGTTGGTTTGTCGATCAAGTTTTCGGCGTACAATCTTTTCAAGATCTGAACGCTTTTTGAGATGCATCAAAAAAGATATTGTGTTGTTTTATAAGTTCGATCAGGCTTGTATAAAATAGGTAGTGGAGGAAAAACAAACCTGTGTGTAAACTTGGCCACCCAACCTTTCCTTGACTCAGGATCGGACAGCGTACTCGAGCGTAATTTACTTCTGACGTTCATTCCAGCCAACCGACTACTACCTGTGATCAGGCTGGTGGTAGATGTAAGACTCAATTGTAATGGGACCGTGACTTCTCCGAGTTGCTTTTGAAGGAATTGACAAAACTCGGAGCTAAATGTAATCGTATATTTGACGTGCATCAGATCATTCTTGTTTCGTTGAGCTATCTGTAGGACAGAAGATTAGTTGGTCTTTGATTTTTGTGTATCGCTCTTCAAGACTCAACCTACAATCTCATTCAGACCAATTAATCGGATGTACCAAACCGCCCTAGCAGGTTCGATCCGGCGTTGAACAAGCATATCCAATAACTTCTCGCCCTTATATCCATGTGGCACGTTCTTGGAGAGCTTCAGAAGTGGTACGTCCGGGTCAGCGAGTTCGCGTAGCCAGTTTTCACGTTTTTGATCGTTGAGTGTCACTCGTCCAGGGATCTTGATAGTTGACTTGGTATCGCTAATGTTACAAGTCCAAGTACCGCACGTCAGATAAGATCGCAATCGAGGATGGGTGATGTCAATACTGACTATTGACTGATGGCGCAGTATCTCCGACGAGCTTCGATGAGGGCCGAGAGACCAGCTGACGAGATATTAAAGCCAGCATCATCGCTGAGCTTCTTATAGATCATTTGATGAGCTGAGAAAGATTCAGTCTGACCAAAGTAAATCAGATCATCAGTATCCTCCCTAATACCTTATGTAACTGATCATTTTAGTGAGAAAGAAGGGACCTTACGCCGACGAAAGTCCGTGCACTGAAACCTCCTTGAACCAACGACTTTGTCATGGCATCTTCCTGTTGTCCTGCGTGGGTAGGATGTAAACCTGGGAATCCGAGCGCAGGTTGATTGGTTTGAATGGGCAGCCTCCATTCTGGTGGCTCGAGTGCGTAAGGATGTAAGCCAAGTCTTTCGAGTTCTTGTTCGGTAGGACATCGAGGTGGGTCAGAGGTTGATAATGATAATTGGTTCATACGACCAGATGAGTTGTTTGGTGGCATTTTGAGTGATGTAAGCGATGGTTCGAGTGTTGACCAAGCTTGGCCATGAGATAAATCGGTTGCAGCAGTCAAATTGTGGTGGTTTATTTCACAAAATGGGTTTTGGACCATGATTTGACTATAACATAAGGTAAAAATACCCAAATTGGTACATAAAGTTTTCCTAACTTGGTAGTAATCAGAATTAGAGGCATAGAAAACATGATCATGATAATTTGAGATCAAATCTATGTACACTTGTTGTATAAAGGCTTTTGGCTTTGAACATGAGGTAGGGAAACTTCACTGATCAGTGAACCTTATGTTGGTCTGGTAACTAAGCTCTTCTTTTCAAGAACTAGCATTAATTCCATAAATCATCTTGTAGTTTTTTATCTTTTTTTCAATAATCTTTTAGAAGATCCCCGGAAAAAGGTTAAAACATCTCATTAGCTATTCTGTGAGGGGAAAAACACTGAGCCAACAAAAAAAGCTTGTTAACAAACTTTGTTTGAGCTAACTGCTAAATGCTAGGTAGTGTAGCATAGTGTAGTTGTCTCACTGTTGGAAGAGATTGACAAAAAAACAAGTACCATTGAAGTCTAGACTTGTCTTGTATTTCTTCATGTGATCTTGAAACAAAACACTTGTAATTTTGTATGATTTGAATCCCAAACTTACATGGCTTAAAAAAAGGGAGGTTTGTCAGTTATTGAGCATTTGCTAATAGAATGAATGAGAGATTTTTTTTTTTTTGAAAGAAAACATAAATGATCAGCTACCACTTCCTTGGATGTGCCATAGACAGAAAGTTTTTGAGGAAATCTGATATGATACAAGTTTTCTATCTCCTGATCACCTTGTCTTGATATGCATGGATGCAGTCAAAAGGTGATTAGAAAGAACCAAAGGAACTGTTAGTTTTGACAACACCTTCACAGCAACAACTTGATGATTTAAGCTAGCCCGCAAGGAACTGGTTGTCCAAGTTACTTGCCCACACGAGATTTACAAAAATAAAACTTATAGCTCTTGGGATCAAGTTGTTCAATTGGTGGTATAAGAGAATTCACTCTTATGATCATAGATCTTATCTTAAACTTCCATATCAGAGTAGATGTTTTCCCGAAACAGATAACCCTTTATTGTATAATGTTGCTCGCTTGTCAGTTGCAACATAGACCAACCATATAATCTCTTGTATTGCCTAGGTATATGAAAATGATTTGAAATATTTCATATGTAAGTCAAGTTTGAAATAATGATGCAATGGGCTAAGTGTGAAGTTAAAGGCAGAAAATGGCCGTACATTCCCAATTGTTGATTTTTTTTTTTGCCTTTCTAGCGATCCAGAAATATGTTTAATGTAGTCTGAAGAGGTAGCAACATTTATGCAATGGATAAATTTTCAAATAATTGTGTTGACTTGGCACATCTTCCTTGTTGCAGCACTTCTCTTTAGAGAACGCAGACCTACAATTGACAGGTTCATAAGAAGGTTAGTAGTGAAATTCAAACATTTGGCACTCGAGTGCACAAGGCAGTCTCTTGTCAATGTTTTCTTGGCAACAGAATGTCTTCGAGATTCAAAAAGGACTAAAGATGTACAGATTGATAAGCAAAATGACCAAAGTTATGAAATGAAAAAAAAACTCAAACAAAATATCAATAAGTTTACAAAAAAAATGTTTGATGCAGAAAGTGACACAACATATGTCTATTCTACAAACAACAACTCATAACTTCTATTCACTAAGTCCATAACTACTTTTCATATCTCATTTTGAATCACTTTCAAATAATTATGCGGTAAATGACAACTTAACATTTCCTTTGAAAAAATCATTTGTCCAAACACTTTCTCAACTTTACCTGTAACCTATTTTAAACCCAAGTTGACATTCAAAGAGATTAATTCCCGACTCACATTTAGGAGAAAAAAAAAAGCAATGAAGACCTACCTTAAAGAGTCTCCCTTTCTTATTGGTCCAGCTCTCATCTCTTAACAAATTTTCTTCCTTTTGTTTACTTTCCGAATGAAGTGGTGACGGAAACTTTAAGTCTGATCCAACGGGTAAATACCAGTAGGTTATTCCCGGAGGAAAAAGCTCTGCGTGAACTAAATTGGCTTCTAAAGTCTTTCGTGCTGAGATTAGCTGGAAATACGAACAAAATTTGATTTGTTAGTTCGAATTGAGGGTGAAAAAAAAAATCAAATCATTGGCGTAAAAGGTAATGTTAAAAACAAAAAAAGGAAAAAGAAACAAACCCATTGTTCAAGCTCTTCCATATCTTTTTCTTGAACATTCTTATCTTCTGTAGCTCCCGTTTTTTGTAAAGTCTGGTTTTTCATTCTATAATACTTCATCACCTTTTCCCAGATCCCACCTCCACTTTCTTTTGGTGATTGAGAATCAGGCTCGGATGAAGGCTCAGATACTTTCGTGTGCGCGAGAGCTTCCGAATGACAAATCCATGCAGAGACAGTCTTGAGATCGAGGATGTGGCCGAGTGAAAGCCTTGAGATAGCATCGGTCGAGTAAACAAACGAACTAATCATGTCTCGACTCAAATTAGATAGCGTGGCCGAGACCGAGCATCTATATCGAGCCAGTCCGGGTATGAGTGAAGGAGGATAGAAAAGGGAACATAATTATTGAAAGGGTTCAAATGATGACACTCAAACGGTGGAGCCATTCCATAGACTTTGACCGGTATGCCACTAGGTAAACCGCCTTTGCGCGTCGTTTGCGTCGTCCTAGGACTACTCGAACAGACACATCTCAGTACCTCTGCCCCCCTAAAGAATTGTTCAAGATGGATCAGGCTACTCAACTCTGCCCACATCAGCGCCAGAATAGCGGCAACGCCTGCACCGAGAGAATGGCCGACAAGGTCGAGCGTATATCCAGACCTTTGCCTCAACACTTTTGAGAGCGTTTTATGTAAAGCACCTGTTTTCGAATTTCCAATCATCTCTGCTACTTCTGCAAACCCCGAATGGATTTTGAAGGACGCTCGTGTCTGTTCAGCTTATTTAACATTGCGTATCACAGCGAAGGAAGAGTTTGAGTGTCAGAGTGACGATATGAATCTGGAATCATCGAAGGAAACCTGTTCTAACCTGAGGACATATCGGGATAAGGAGTATCCCAATATGATGCAGGTTCGAAGGACTCGTACTCGCACGTAAGGTCAGTAGCAAGATCGTCGAGGGAGAAAGTACCACGGAGACAAAGAATGACTTTTTTCTTGATGTGATCAGTGAGGATAAAGTAGCGCGGAGCTTGTCTACTCGAAGGTCGATGTGGCTTAGTCGGTAGAGGATCTGAGACTTTGCTCTCAGTAGGTTCAGCATCACCCTCATACCAATCAATGGTACCCGTTTCGGAGATGATATCTTCATCATCGATCGATTCTTTTGACTCTTCGTGCAACTCGCCAAAGTGCTCCAAGAGCTCCCGATCACTGTTGAGTTTTATCATCGAAGTGAAAGCTCCACATCGATCAGGATCTGGTCGTCTGAAATAATATTGATGGACGTACTGTTTCCCAGTCAAGAGATTCCAGGAGCTATAGCCAGGCTGAGTGCTAGCGCTGCCCTCTCCTGTCTTCCCACGCGAGTCTGGTTCGGTTGAGTCATCGGAGATGGGCAATGAACCCGGAACATGGACCGGATCCTCCTCCTTTGGGGTCTCGTCTTGATCATTCACACTTTTCTCACCCACTTCGATCGAAGCATCGGTTTCAGTCACAGGTTGTGCAGTAGTCTTGGCGCTCACGCCTCCAAACATTAAATACCCAACTCCACCATAACTGCTAGAACAGAGGCCCGCATAAGACTTGAAGTTCTGTAACGTTTGCTGATCTGGTGTGAGTGGAGCCTGTGGAGGGATAGAGTCATCTGAGGGGATTTGAGAAGGATGGACTAGTTCGCCCGTGATGATCTCAGAACCGCGCTCAGCTTCTGTCTCGCAATCGACAACGACGAATCCCAGACGTTCATTTGACAGGTCGGTCGCTTGTTGCTGCGTTGCGAAATTAGAATCGAGCTCGATCTCCTCCAGCTCGCTTATGATTCTGCGAGAGTAGATAGCGCTAGTGAGGTTCTGAAGTAGGGCCCAACAGGATATCGCTTTGAGGATGTCAAGTAATCCGAATTGAGAAATGCCTCCTGGTGGATCATGGTCGGGCTCGTCACGCCACTGTTTACGGACCATCTTGACAAAGAGCTTGAGGGCTTTGAAGGTCGTGTATTGATCGCTGAGGTGAGTCTTGTAGAACCCATCGAGGCGCGAGACGGTGAAAGAGGCTAGATCGAGACTTGTTTTGGAGATCTGCTCGCCTAGGCCAATACCTTGTAGTGCACACCGTTCTGCAAATGAGATGCCAGCGTTGATAGTAGATGAGAAAATATTGGTGCTAGCACCCGCTCCAGAATCAGGCGCGCGAACCGAGACCAGGGGAGGTGAGCCAGAGAGAGTGTCAAAGACCGTGCTGATAATTTTACGGCTGAAGGAGAATCCAAATTGGGTAGAGGCTTTGGCGATTTGAAATCCCATGTCGGTAGCTGACGTTCCGATGAAGAGAGTTTGTTGGACCTGAGGCATATAGGACATCACCCCACCACCAGACGACCCTTTGGGTTTTGACTCTCTAGGCTCTTGACCGCCCGCGCTGGTGGAATCTGGCAAAGGCTGACTTGTGAGTTCGGGTGAAGGTGTGCTGGTACTGGTACTACTAACACTGGCTGCAGGCAAATCAGTCAAGGGTGGGTGGTCGTTCAAGTCCATGTTTGGAATGTGTTGATGAGGTTGAAGTTGGAGTGAGCGATGCTTCCTAAATAACTTCAAATTCACAGATTTGGATTTATTGTAATTTAATCTTTATTGGCCTTTTTTTTTTTTGAAAAAAATAATAAAACTTTTACGTGCGTTACCTCCTCTATAAGAATAAAAACAGCACGAGCAAACAACAGGGTGAGCGAGCCTACAACTGTAATAGGTTTAAGACAAGCTTGGTACAGTAGTTTGCAAAAATACAGTCAATTCGACAACTTTCTGGTTTTCGAGTCCCAGAGGAACTCGAAAACGGTTTCCACCAACTTCCGGCAGTGTACCGGACCCTACCAATACTGTTTTCCACCCTTCGCGCGCCTACCAACAGGCTTTCAACCACCAACCACCCTTCTGCTGTCGATGGTCGACAACCCCGAACCGCACTCCTCAACACCTTCCGGAGCGGGACGAACAGAC